>JAVDOI010000019.1:7161859-7229359 GCA_032191485.1 Leptoclinus maculatus | reverse complement strand
AGTTTGTATATTAGGGATCAAACCAAAAAGCCTTTTTTGGTTCATAATTAGCTTCCTCCAGGCCAAACTCCAGCCCCTGCAGACATACTTTGTGCTTTTATAATTTTTATATATTTTTTTTGCTGCAGACTGCAGCAGTGAAGCACGATAGTGCCTCGGCTTACAGCGTGAAAAGTAAGACTCTTATTACAATGCTAGCTTGAGGGATTGTTTTCACACAAAGCTTCTCTTCTTGTTTTGTAGAGTTCTATCAATGGTGGACACCTGGTGTCTTGGTAAGACGGCATTGAACACACACATGCACTCACAAACATAAATCTATAGATGCAACACACGCACACACAGGCACACAGACACACACACACACACACACACACACAATGCAGGGAGTGTGAATGTCGGCAATAACAACAAAACCGTGGCTTATAATGGAGCTCAGAACTGTGTGCGAGTGTGTTTGGGTTTGTGTGTTCTTCTGAGGTCTCATTCTTCATGCCCCCTGGAGAATTCAACTAAACAGAACCACCACACTAATTTATCTTGGAGGTTGAGAGGGAGAAGTGGGAGAAGTGGGAGAGGTGAGAGGGTGAAAGGGAATTTTAAAAGAGGAGAATTGAAGAATGCTACAACTATATAACGGTGGGAATTTAGTTACCTCCCTCACCTCTCTCCCTTCTTCTCTTTCTCTCTGTCTCTCTGTCTCTCATGACTCCAGTGCAGATGTTTTGTGTCAACCACAACACGGCACCTTCCCTCACCTCGGTTAATTCACGCGGGTGATCTCATACACCCAGAGCCTCCCACAGATTCACTTGTAAAACACACTCTCTTCATCACTTTTGCACAGATGATAGCACTCATGCAAGAAGCTGCCACACTGCTTTCCAACAATTTATCAATCCGCTTCCATGCTGAGGCCTTTTTGGTCATTCAGATGTTCTCATTCTGCTGTTAACAATTACTACAAAGTCCAATCTGTCCAGTACATGTTGCGATATTTCACAGTGAAAATCTCTACCTCCTGGTGGCGCTAGAGGAAAAATCAGAGGATCACCAGAGTCATTAGGATTCATCCTCTGAGCCCCGTAGATATCTGCACCACATTTCACAGCAATCTATCCCAAAAGTTGTTGATATTTCAGGACCAAAGTGGTGGACTGACAGCCCTAGAGCCATTCTGCTGGCATGGCTAGAAATGCCAGTCACAATGTCCAAAAGCCCAAAGTGACAACTTCCCATGGCTAGGATTTGTTCCACCAAGCAAAGCAAAACCAGAGAGATCACATTGACAAGAATATAAATTCGAGAGAATCAGCACATTCTCATAATTGAGTTGCTGGAACTACAGTTGAGCATTTTACTTGATGAATGACTTAGAAAAACAACAATTTTGATAGTGTTTTTTTTTTTTATCTAGTAATTCATTATTCAACAATGCTTCAAGTTTGATTAATGAGACCGCCTCGTAACGGAGAGGTCACATTGTCAATAAGTGTGTGTGTGTGTGTGTGTGTGTGTGTGTGTGTGTGTGTGTGTGTGTGTCCATTCGCGTGAAAAGCTCAAAATATGAACATCAGCCAATTGTCTTTAACATATTTAAATTCAAAACAGTTGATAACTTTGAACATCTAACAGGCATACAGCAAACCCGGCGGCGCAGCCTGTCGGCTCGCTGTGCCCTGCAAGTGCTATTATATATTTGTAACATATTACACAGTAAACATCAAAACGCCAGCTTCTTTCATGTGTGTGAAAGTGATCAAAAGATGGTGTGTGTTTGTGTATGCAAGTGTGCAATAATTCATCTAAAAGTGACCCAAGCTGGAGCATGGTCCACTTTAGTATGGCTGATATACAACAACAAAAAATATACACACACACACACACACACACACACTCGCATATTACACAGCAGGGATTGCAGCCATAACCCCCCTAGGCCTTGGGATGTATTTTTAAAGCGAACAGTCATCCAAAAGAGTCCATTAATGTCCTCTTTCTTTGTTCAGGCCATAACAAGTCAGAGTTTGGGTTCATCCATTCCTACGGACGGCCTTTTTTAATGATGCTACTGCACCGACACACTTGAGGCTACCTGTAGTGTTCAGTCTCGCGCGGCTGCAGCATCAAAGGTTTCTTCAAACGTCTCTTTTATGTGCAAGTTCCCACTTTTGCCTCGTCTCTCTCTCTCTCTCTCCTCTAGATAAGAAGCTGGTGCCACTTTTCCAGGAGGAGGACCATCAACAGAGGGCGCTCATAGGCCTGGTGAGAGACAGAGAAGCTGAACCCTTTCAGTGGCTACAACACACACACACACACACACACACACACACACACTGTTAAAAGTAGCTTTCTGGTGGCTTGGGCTAGATGCTTAGTTTCTATGAAGGGAAAATCATAATGCAAGGCAAACGTATACTTACACATATTTTAAGGGACGGCTCTTTCTTTTTCTAACGTGACAGTGACCTTAAGCACAAAGGCAGGTGGATAAAGAAATTGATTTCTTTATCTTGAGTGTGGAGAGCTTAAAACTGGCCTGCCCTGACCTCAGCCCCATCCAGATCTTTGATAAATTGGGAAACTGGCTCTGAGCCAGGAAGTATGTCGCGTTAATGGACGGAACACCAACTTAAGACGATTGTGGGACTACAGAGTTGGGAGTATGAGGGTTGAAAATACAGTGAGTTGACAAGGTAGCACTAAATTAATTGAATTTGGGTTAAATTACCCCCCGAATGACGATCTTTTGGCTGATATGAGGCATCCATGTTTGATTAGCTTTCAGGCTTTTTCTTTATTATTAAGCTCAAGGCGGATGTATCGTTCAGAAAAACGTGGTCCCAGTATACTATACACAATCAGCTCTGTATTCACACGCCTCTGGCGGTAACGTAGCACCAGAATCCTCTGGTTCAAAGTAAGAAAGCTCATTCAAAAGATTTCAGAACGGTTTTTTAGTCGTAACATGCACGTTTTTTTGAAAAGCATCGCTTGTGAAATGCTGCCAAATGAATCATTCAGTAAAAAAGGACCCGTCATTCTGTCAGTCATGACAAAACAAGCAGATATTTCAAAAGCAGGAAGTCCCTAAACCTTCCCAAAGAAAAAGAGACTGTAGTTAACATCCTACCGCTCAAAATCACAAAGGCAGGAGCAGAATAGAAAATAATGAAACACTCTGCCTTTGAGATACCGCGCCGACTTTGAGGTCCCTTTTTAAAAAAAAAAAAAAAAGTTTGAATAATTCCTCTCCACTGACGCTCACTGTAGTAGATGAGGCGCAAAGTCAACAAAAAAAAAAAGTGTCTGCATCGTAAAGTGCTTCATTGTTAAATTCCTCCGTAGATGCATTGAGCATCCCACATTGTGGACACACAACAGTTCACCAGCCCCTGGAGGTGGATTCTTCCTCTAACATGTGTTGATATATAGACCACTAAAGATCCGTAGTGAAATGCTGACAGCCGACGCTTTCCCGCCATAGTCATCTTTTAAGGTGAAACTCCTTTTTACGCTTCAGATGAGTCAACACTTCTAAAAAAAAAGGGGCATCTTAAGGTCCCTGTCCTGCCTTTTTTCTTTTTACTGTACGTTGTTTGATGGACATTTTCATATCCTCCACTTTTCCCTGTGCTCAGCATAGTTTTTAAAGAGCAGATAGCTTCAATTTAATGGAGTTCAGGCGAGATGCTAGCAGTCACTCAGCTATACTTAGAATGACCCAGTCCTCCTGCCTCTCTCTCTTTATTCACTTCGTCCATCATTCTTTTACCCCTTTCTCTCTTTCCTGTCACTCTCTCTTTCCCTCTCTCCTTCCATCTCCTCCTCATTCCCTCTGTCCCCCCTGAAGGATATCAGGTCATTCTTGTCAACTGTTTTTAGACTCATCTTCTGTACTTCTTCCACCTCCTCACAAACCACAGGTCTCCCTCTCTTCCCTCCTTTCCTCTTCTCTCCGTGGTTTAAATCAATTTTGGGACACTGTAGTCGCGGGGAAAAAGTCGAGCTGAACTCAATTTGACCCTTGCTGAGTGCACAGCAAAGTATTCTTAAAGCACACAAACACAACATTTACTCCAGGCTGCATACACGTACACACACACACACACCGAAAATAATCAGTGTGTTTTTTACATTGCAGACGGTTGACAAGCTCCGAGAGCATCTCAACAGACACCTGCCTCGTATGGGGAAGAAGAAGATCGACTCGCTGGTTGTCAACTATGTAGCCAAACTGGTTGGTACACCGCGTTTGTGTGTGTGTTGGACAGACATAGAGAGGTTCAGGACCAGCGTACATACTCCCGTGAACCTTTTTTTTTATTTAAAAGGTACATCGTTCTTTGAGTTATGTTTATTTAATGCTTGCCCTTACTCTTTTTTCGGCAAGGTTAAGTGCTCTTCACAGCGAGGATCGCTCAGTGGAAAAGGCAGCGAGTTCTCCACTTCAGTTAAACGACAGATGGCCGTGTGCTCTTCACATTAGAGAGGGTTGCTGGAAGCCTATCAGGTCGCCGCTTCAGTCCTCTAAAACAAACACTTCTCCGGTTAAGACATGTATCCTCAACCACTCGGGGACTTTTTGCGGGGGGAAGCACACTGTGTATCCCAAATATTTATACATATGAATATCACTACGCCCTTTGTATCCACCCAAAGAGCGGCAGCTGGGATCTGCATAACCGAGCGGAAAGACGCTACCGCTCTCCGTCTCAGTACCCACGATAGAGGTACTTGGTTCTGTAAAGTCAGTCTTTAGTATTCCTGGGAGGTAAATCCGTTCACAGCTAGGAGCCGATGAAAGCAGACATAGAGCATATATCAACACAACAGTATTAAATCAGGCCAAGGGTAAGGCTGGAATTGAATAGAAAGCAGGAAGCACCACGTTTTGGGACTTTATGGAATTGCAAATGACAGAGTAACAAAGACAAAACAAATCCTGCCTGCTCTCAGCTGGATAGGTCGGTGGCTCAGCTCCGTACGACAGGCTTATGAGTTTTTACCTAGCGCCTGCAGACTCCGAATGAAAGTAATAGAAAAAAGCACGTCTGTAATCGTTTTGGCATCGCCCTGCGTCCCCGGCAAACGTGGTTATTATTGAATTTATTCAAGGGAGTGAAAATGGAAAAAGTCTCTCATCCGGGGAGCGGGGTTTATTAAAACACGCACACTCAAAAGGACCCATAAGAAACCTCCTTCGGGGACGTTCTAGCTCACGAACAGTCGAGTAACTCAACGACCGGGGTGATGTGCTTACATATCAAGCTGACTCATGCTTTAAAAACTCAGAGAGGTACATTTTCAAAGAGGGCCGACTTCCCCTCCACAAATAAAGAACATCTACCCCTCTTGTCGGTGCTTATTGAGACTAATGGCGGCGTTGACACAGGGGAGAAGTTGGGGGTGAAATAGATTACAGCTTTTAAGAGCAATGGAACTTCTGCTATGATAGATTACAGCTCCGCAGCACATTATTGTCATTGTTATTTATGTCCTATCCCTGTTGCTACAGACAACTGAGATGCATTCCTTTTTATAACATAGCCAATGTCAGAAGAAAGAACAACCCGCTAATAGCTGAATGTGAATGACTAGTTAAAAATACACATTAAAAGCAATGGAATTAATTGAAATAGGCTGCAATATTCACAATTATGCAGAAAAAGTTATTCTATGCCCAAGGTTCTTCAACTTTTCCTCAGCAGGGGAGCCACACTGAGTAAATCCAGTCTCTTTGCCGGGCCGGGGCTCATTAAGACAAATCGCTGATTCCAGATTTTATTCGCATAGAAAGTCACACTGGGGATAGCGTGTATGAGTCTGCGGCTTTAAATCACTTGTTTGACTTTTTGTTTTCAGCACAAAAACATCTCTGCTACAGATTTGTGTCCCTTTAAATGCAGCGACGAGCGCACGAGATGTTAGTTGAAGAGGGAAAGAAATGACCAATTAATTAATTAATTAATTAATTAATAGCAGGAGACGTTAAAAAACAACAACAGGGAAGCTGATTATTATGTTCGTCTCTTCATTTTGGGCATGCTCGTTACATAAGTGAAGCTAATTGAATTTCCCTGAGGTCAGTGGAGGACATTGGTGGAGGGTTTCCTACTGGTGTGCAGGATGTGAGTGAGGCAGCTCGTCTTCCTGTTATTATACAGGAGATGAGAGAGAGGGGTCATTCGTGGAAAAGAAGGGAGTGAGTAATGTGCGTGTGCTCCATCACGCAGCGGGCATGTTTCAGATGAGTCCAGTGCGTTTCCGATGAATCATGCATGCTGAAAAGATGTGTTGTGAAATGATGTGTTCACATCCACTGCTCTCTTTTTTCAGTGGAAATGAATATGGGAAGTAGGAAAAAGAAAAAGAGGGAAGCGAGGAAACTGATCATCGAACAAGTGGTGCATTTCCTCAAAGAAAACGACGTCGTGGCAGAAAAATGTCTCGTTTCATTGGAATCTAACCGAGCATCTCCTTGCCGAAGCACTAACGTGTGTGTGTGTGTGTGTGTGTGTCTCTGTGTGTGTGCTTAGCTGGAGCTCATCAGACACATGCTGGAGTCAGTCTGGCTGAAGTACAAACTCGGCCCTCATGTTTTGTGCCTGTGAGTACTCCTCCCCCGTCAGTGTGTGTCTGCTTTAAAGTTTCTGATTAATGTAATGTAAAGTATAAAGCACTTAGAGTGTGTGTGTGTGTATGTGTATGTGTGTGCGTGTATTCATCTTCACCCATGTGTGCTTCAGACCCTCCATCATTCCCCGCTGTGTGTGTGTCCACATGAGCAAACTGTCGATTACCCCTCTTCACATTACATAACATTCCAGTCCGAATTCTTGTGTGTGTGTGTGTGTGTGTGTTTTCCAGCACTCAGCGGGGCAGTCCAGCCGAGTGGTCGGTGTTTCACTTCATGTTTCGGATCCTGGAAGCCACGAGGGGTCTCTGCCTGCCCCTTCCTCCAGGTACCATCCACACACACACACACACACACACACACACACACACACACACACACACACACACACACTTTTAGTTGTTTTAATCCAGTCCGTCTCTGTCTCACCCAGAATAACAATGTGTGTTTGCACTGAGGGACAGCAGACCCGCTCTCTTCAGCACTAATGTAACCAAAAATATGTTAAACATTAGCATAGCGCAGACATGGGCAGAGCAGAGTGTGAATACATTTTCAAATAATTTGAATTCATTTTCCAGTGTTTGCCATAGAAATCCCACTTTTACACACTTGATTTTTAGTTGCTTAGTTTGCAGGTAAGAATCCTTGTTTGGCAACAGGAGGAAAAGACAAATGCCCTGAAGCAAGGCAGCACACCCTTGACACTGAGGCTGCCGGTGTAAATGTGTGCAAATTGGGTGTGAAGCTGTAAAACAGCAGGCAAACTGAGTCTGTGTCCCTTTTGGTGAATACAAGTTGAGAAAGAAACGACCCAATTACTTGGCCATGCTAACGGCACCAGCTCTTTGTTCAATACCTGCTGAACATCTTCTGCTGCATTGTACATGTGAACATGTTGCTGGATGCTGACGATAGCGTGAAGCTCAAAGCACTGCTGTGTCTAAATACAGCCTCACAGAGCCGCTAGCATGGCTGAAGACTCTTCGTGTTGTTTTACTCTTTCGCTTTCGTTGTTGTTTTCAGGAACATCAAAAGTGTCTCCCTCGTCTTTCTCTTCATCTGTTCTCTCTCTCCGTCTCTCTCCAGGCTATCACACCCTGTTAGCGGTGTTTGCTGTGCGTTGCCTCCCTCATCACACCTTCCTACAGTACATTGATCACGGCTTCCTGCAGCTCACTGAGACCTTTGTGTCTCGGCTCATGACAGGTACACACACACACACACACACACAGACACACTCTGTAAGTGCTTTATAAACACACAGCTACATTTTTGCGTATGTGAGAAGTTTTAAAAAGGAAATTCAATCATGTCATCATCCCCCTCTTCAGTCCAGACTGGAATATCTCAACAACTAACTGGATGGATTGCTATAAAACTGTGTACAGACGTTCATGTTCCTCTCAGGATGAATTGTCTTGCACCAATTTGTCCAATAAAAAAACAAAACAAACGACAACATAAAAATCAAATAATCATTGTTTAAATGTTTTATGACACGCTGTAATCATGAAAATAATATATTCGCTTGCAAATCAATATAGTAAAAGATATGATAGAGGCAGCATTAACAAACGACAGAAGAATAACACAAAAACATTGTTGTACTTAAGTTGATAAATGCAGACCGAATTGCACGTTCAATCAGAAGGCTGTATTCAGTATTTCCAAACCTATCATTGTTTTACTATCAATGTCTAAAAAAAGCCATTAGTATGACGAAGTTTAGAACATGAAATCATTCAGAATGCAGAAACCATATTAGAGGTTGTCGTTTGGGAGCATGAGGCTCTTTCTCTTCTGTAATGAAGAACGTCAGCATCTTACTAAAATTAAGCAGTTTGTCTAATGCAGAGAAAAAAGTGCAGCCACATACACCACGCGAAGAATGACAAACAACCAGAAAGACGTTCGAATGTTCGAATATGAAGTTGAGTAACTCTGGGCTGTTTCTTGTCAGGCATTTGGGTTTGTTTGTTTGACCCCTTTAACAAGTAGCAGGTAGAAAGAGAACACGATTAGATGAATGAAAACTATAAAAACAGATGTAGAATGCTTCGAGCTCCGGCATGATTCGCTGACTCGTCCAGAAACGAGGGCCAGTCTGCTCGCCCTCGATTTTCACTTCTATTAGTAAAAACACAGCTGGACGAGCCAACAGGGCTCCAGGCATCCACGCAGTGAACAGTAAAAGACGCTGCCCATTCCTGGCCCACTTGTTGGGGTGAAGAACCTGGGAAATGACATGGACATTTTTTTGTTTGATTTTGCATTTGCATGTAGAAGTGAAACGGAAAGAAAAAGTTGTGCATCATCTGCAAACTAAGAATTGTTCTAGCTTTGAGCTGTAAATCAGAGGTTTAGGCTTAACCATGCATTGTATTGAGGTAAACTGTGTTCCTTCAAATACCAAATTAACTTTCAAATGGTCTCTCTTGCTGTCCGTTGCTTTTCTCTCTTAGTCTTTGAGTTGTGAAGTGAAAACTCAGGTCCTGTTTTGGCTGGAATACTAAAGTGACCAGAGCTCAAAGCACCGCTGTGCTTCAGTATAAACCTCACAGAGCTGATAATGGGGCTAACGATTCATAGTCCCTTTCACTTTCATCTCAAACTTGCAAAAAAAACAACACATTTGTAATTCTTTTTAGCACCTGGTTAAATTATTTATTCTTTTTTTTTTTTTTAACTTCTCAGCATTCAGCAATATTTTCAGTATTCCCACAGTCACACAGGTGGCTGATACTACGCTGCACCTGTTATGAGTTACTGTGAATTACCCCAGAAAACCCCCAAAACCCACAGGACAATTAGTGGGACGAACAGATGCGAACAGCTCTAATATGAACACCACATAATGCCAGAATTATGATAAGTTATTAAAACTCAATTACTTATTTGTCGCATTTCATCTTTAA
Organism: Leptoclinus maculatus; assembly: GCA_032191485.1. Taxonomy (NCBI): domain Eukaryota; kingdom Metazoa; phylum Chordata; class Actinopteri; order Perciformes; family Stichaeidae; genus Leptoclinus; species Leptoclinus maculatus. The sequence goes on along the minus strand of JAVDOI010000019.1, from coordinate 7,219,804 downwards.
ATTTTCATTTCATTTTATCTGAATTTTTTCTTGCAGTTTATTTTTCATCTTTTAACATCTGTTATAGAACCAGCTAGCGAGCTATTTGGTAGCATGTGTAGCCTCATTACGTTTAAGAATGATTAAGAATTGAATTCACACTGAATTATTTTTTATTGTGCTGAGGTGAGGGCCAGGAAACATCTCCACTGTCATGGAAAGGGACATTATGAAAAAAAAAAGCTGAATATTTTTAATTGAATGAATGCTGCCACCTGTGCATGCAGAGATACAATATGGCGCTGAACCTCACTGGTAGAGCATGTTGGCGGCTGACTTCACTGGTTATTATTATGTGTGAACGTTTACCACACGGACTCATGAAATAGGCAAGACACGTCTTCTCTTCTTTGTCATCCTTTGTGCGGTTAGGGTTAGCTACCATGGGGATTCAGTGCCGTGCTCAAAAACATTGATCTGTCTTAGTGTGTATTGTTTCAAGGCTAAACATCGGCACTGAACTCAACAGAACCAAAATATCCTCGTCGCTCTTGATCTTGTCGTAGTTTACATTTCTCATGAAGAGAACAAACAAAGATGAAACGATTACTTAAAGGAGCCGGTCCAAATGGTTTCAAACTTCAAAGTGAGAGAAAAGAATGTTTCAGGACTTTGAAGTGAGAGGGGTTCATGCGTCACTTCTCTCAAGGAATTGATCAAATAAGTATATATTTATTTCGATTTCTACTATTTTATCCTGGACAGTTGGCCGGGCAGGTGTGCACTTTCTGCCTCATTACAAACACACACAAACCGTCTCATCTAGAATTTCCCCACTCGAACTCTTAAGATGACCAAAGTCATGACGATTCATCCTCTTGGGAATATGAATGTCTGTTCAAAACTTTATGATAATCCATCCAGAAGTTGTTGAGATAGTTCAGCCTGGACCAAAGTGGTGTACTGACCAACTGAAAGACATCGCCATCCCGAGACTAATAACCTCTGCTGGTGGAGGAACTCAGGTGATTCTAACCCACAAAGATAATCAGGTGCAGCAGCTGCAGTAATGGTGCCAATGTGTTGGACTGTATTGGCGAAGAAAGTTTAAGAAAGAAGATGAATAATCTGGCGAGAACTCTGAATTTATCATCTGCTCGCCTTGAGAAGTCAAGTTTTTTTTTTCTGGTTCTTGTAACATCCTGGATGACTTACACCTTCTCAGCACAGAGGAGCCTGTCAAAGCTGCCAAAGCAGGTTGCCGGGTCAAAGGATGTCAGAGGCTCTCTGCTCTTTTAGAATGGATGGATCTCACCGCAACGCAAAACAATACATTCTGTGAAAAAGTCTTAAAAGTCTTGCTGAATCAGAATTGTCTTTCCTGGGGGATCATTTGTGAAGACTTGGTTGCCAAAACATTTTCTGTTTTCTATGAAATGGAAATTTCCCTCTAAAAGGTTTGTAGTAGTTATAGCAATCTTGGATTTTGTTGATTTTATATGCATTTATTTTACATGAAGTGTCTCCAGATAACGAAAATGTGTCTTCAGAAGAGTAATTGGCACCATGTCTCTTCTTTTCGCCTCTGTCTCTGTCTTTGTGCTTAGATTTGGACAACAGTGATGCCAACGAGAGACTAAAGTTCAGCATACTCAAGAGACTTCCTGAGGTACTTCTGTGTACGAGTGCGTGTGTGTGTGTGTGTGTGTGTGTGAGTGAGTGTGTGTTTTCACCCATGAGGTTTTTATGCAGGGCCAGGAATAGTTTAGAGGAGTCTGCCATCCAAATGATAATATGTTGAGCGTGCAAACTCGGAGGACAGGGCTGAGAGGTAGCAGTTCGTGGCCGGTGTGAATTTCTCAGCCAGAACAATGCACGAGGCTATTGTAATCCCGTGTTAGTGAGGGGGACAGTTTTGATCTTTTCTCTAATGGTTCTCTCCCCAAACTTTCCATTCCGGTCCAATTAAGAGTTTGAAGTTATTTTGGGTCTCGTCTCCCTCAAGCCCCCCTCAAGCCAATCACAAAGCCCATGTGTAACCGGCTGCTGTGTGTGTGTGTGTGTGTGTGTGTGTGTGTGTGTTGGGGATGGGTAATGTATGCAGTTACCACTGAGTCTGTGTGTCCCTAACACTTGTGTAACTGCCTTGGGTTCCCGTGTGGACATCCTCTGTAGTGTGTGTGTGTGTGTGCGTGCGTGTGGGTGTGTTCCGTCCGCATTGTGGTCAGAGGAATGTCGAGTGTTTAGTGTCTCTGTTCCGTTTCCTGCCCATCAGACTTTTGTTGGGTGAGTTTGGCAGGCAGGAGAGATTTAGCAGGTACAACACACACACACACACACACACACACACACACACACAGCGAGAAAACAGGAGACGCTGGCAAACTGTAGGAAGTATATCTCTTGGCTAAAACCAGCACCCACATCCCTCTTATGATATACATCTTTAAAGCCCATGGAATTCCAGTCAACCTCATATTGTACTTCACACTTCTGCAGTAACAAATAAACAAGAGATACACCAGCTGCTCGCAAGTTCAGACTATAGCCTTGTGTGTTGACATCAAGGTATTTGTCATTTTGCCAGTACTGCCCAGTGCTCTGACCCATCAATCCCGTCTCATCTCAATCTCATTGTCAGTCACACCTGTAAGTCTCTTGTTTGCTTAAGTGTTATTTATTACTGTTGCGTGCATTGCTCAACACTGGAAATGATGAGTTCTGTGGAATACCTCATTAGCAGTCAACTCCTCAACATTGGCTTTGAGTTCCAAGCGGCAAAATAGAAGGGGACAGATGTTCACTTGCCCCAGGGATTATTTTTTCTCATGACAACATGAGCTACTTGTCTGAAATGTAAACTCTTTTGTGTGTGTGTGTGTGTGTGTTTGTAGCCTATGGAGCAGAGGATCTACCATATGTGGGACCATCCTGTCAGCTCAGCTTCGATCTCCAGAGATTATACCAGGACGCTGCTAGAGAAACACGACAACAAGGTAACAGCAGCGCAGTGTGTCACGCATGCCGCGGAGAGCGATGCACACACACTAAAAGCACCGAAGACTAGCAGACACAACATTTGCTAATTAGCAATAAACACAAAGTACAGCCGAGGCTTGTGGGAATGTCTCTAGCTGTGCAGGTATTTGATCATAAACCACAGTATTGGATTAGCTAAAAAAAACGCTGGATCCAGCTCCTCAAATGTGAGGCTGTAGTGTTTTTTTTCTCTGTTTCACATCTTTGTGAATTCAAACTGTTTGGGTTTTGGACTGTTGGTCGGACAAGACAAGCTTTTTGAAGTAATCCCCTTGGGCTCTGGAAACTTGTGATGAGCTATTATCACAAGTTTCTGACAAGGAATCCTTGCAGCCCTAAAAGTGCTAACTCCAGAAAAAAGCGTTTATTTCTGCAGTGTTACAGAAAAAAAAAAATGGCATTCTTCATCAAACGTGTTTAAACAGTGACCCCAGCTGTACAAGCTAACACATCATCCACACACTTCATGATGCTATTGCCTGGTTTCAGTCAGCTAATTGGCCAGCGGAGTCAGTGGCATTTCGTGCAAATGACATGATAAGAATTTATGGCTGCCAACTTCATTCAGAAGAGGGAACAAGTGAGTTCAAGTGACTAGTTTGGGGTTTTTGCTGCAGATTTGTCTCGACTGTGTGCATCCTTGAAAACTGCAGAGCCCACAGTTGTGTTTTTTTTTTTGTCTTCCTCCTCAGGGATGTGCATTCACCAGCAGAGACAAGCCAGGCTTCAGACCTGAGTTTCTGCCCCTTACCTACTTGGCAAAAATACTCTCCGATATCGAGGAGCAAGGTAGTGTATGTGCGAGTGCGGGTTTAGATACCTTCGAACGCCTTCGGAGGATTAAGACAGAATGTGTGCGTTTATGTGTGCGTGCTTTGGAAGGAAGGAAGCGTCGCATCCTGTACAATAAGCTAAATCTCTCTCTAACTCCTCCTTCCTGTGTTGCAGCGCTGAACCCTTTCGAGGAGCAGGAGAACGTGGACGCCAAGTTCGTGGAGGAGACGGCTCTGAAGCAGACATTAATACTGCTGGGTTTTGAAGAAAAATGAAGCATGAGAGGGTCCGGGGATGGGTGGATGGATTGAGGGAGAAACACATGAGGGGGGGAAATGTGTTCCAGGGAACGGTCATCATTGTCTGGGCCTCGAGGATAAATAACGGATGGATGGATGACGGAGGGGCGGAGGGAGGGAAGCGAAAGATGAATGGAGAGATCGAAAGGCTGAGCGCTCATAAACAAGCTCTCAGAGTGCTTGATGAAAGATTAGGACGGGACGGAGGGGTAGATGGATGGAGACGCCCCCAGAGAAGGAAAGATGGAGGGGAGAATACGAGGCAGATTGGAAAGAAATAGCCACCATGTTTTTCCCCCCCACAAACATTGAGGTGTGCAAGGGACAATATGTAACAGTACCAAACATTACAACACAATAGGATCTTCAGTTAGTGGTTTAATATTTATTGGAAATCAATGACTGCAGGCAGCTATTTACATGAACTGTAGCAGCAACAATTCTCTCCACAGCTTCCCCATTTTCTCTCAAACAATTTATGAACACCGGTGTCAAATTCTGCAAACGGTATTTATAAATCAAACACTTGTTTTATATCCTCCTGCGCTCTCCGTAATGCCGCTGCACCCCATCAACTTGATTGCATGCTGACAAAAGCTTTATGGACGGAGTAGCTTGATATGGCCAGTCAGTGGCTGCTGTACACTCAATATGACATTAACTCTGAGTTATGCGCAATCTTTGCTGCTGGAAAAATGGGGGCTTAGTATAACTTAGTGAGGCGACCCGGCGGATTTAAAATGACAGCCTCAAGCAGGTATTTAGGTGTTGTAAACTGAATGTACGAATTAGCATGCTCTTCATAGGAAATACACCAAAGCCATGGATTTTTGAGACAACAGAGAGTGGCTAAATCAGGAGCATGTTCACTGATACTGGCTCTCGTATGGACAATAAGGACCGGGCATCATTTTAAATGTTTTCATACTGGCAATGGTAAGACACCTATGTTTGTGATTTCTTTATTTTTGTGAAATATAGATATGTTTTTCGACAAAACCCTCAGCAAAATTTTTTCGATTGTTAAACATTGTCACTAAAAGAGTTTTTAATTGTCTAAATGTTGACTGAAAGTCAGACGAAAATAACACATTCTTAATACAAATGAAGAGTTCTACTGACATTGTCTTTAGCTTTAAGCTTTAGCTTATGAAGGACGAATAGTTTTCGATACTCTGCTACATTTGGTACTAAAGTATAGATACCCAGCAGACATCAATAACTTCATAGTGACTTTATTTATAGAGCCCATTGTATAATCAGTCTACAAAATGCCTTTCAAGTAGAACAAGATGTTACAGGCATTAAGAATTTAAGAATAAGAATTAAGAAGTTTGTCCACACACACACACACACACACTCTCAAGCGTCTGGTTTTAATAAGGCGTCTCATGATTGAGCTCTTACAGTAAATGGTGAAAGTCTTTGGTAGTGGTGCTTGTGTGTGGCATGTGTTCATAATCCTTTTTATAGTGTCTGAATGTTGGCATCATCTGAGACTAAATTATTTACATCTCATGTCGTGCTTTCATTTGAGGAATTACAACATTCCCCTGAACAAAAAGGGACTTCAGAATCACCGTGTCTTATGTTTACGCAAAGGAAGTTTGTAAAAATGGATTGTAAATAAAGAGATTCTTTTTTCAAATTGAGTGTATTTGTCTTGAATTGCCGCCATACCTTTAAAGAAAATGGTGTACAGATAAGCTTTGTGGCAACAGCTAGGCCGTGGCTTTCTTTTGTTTCCACTGAGTTCCCTTTGAAGCCTGGCAAACCGAGTGCCAGTTACATTGTTGCGTTTGGGATTAATTAGGAAATGATCTCAACTCGCAGGCAAATAGCTTGAGAGGCTCTGCGCGGTAGGCAATATACACTCTTTTAGACTGAAGAATATGGAAGTGTTTTAGACGGGAAGAACACACCCATCACGCATTCATACAGGCTTGTTTTGCAAATACCATTAGTGCCAAACTACACAATCCTTTCTTGTTTACCACCCATCTCAAATCATCTCTCTTCTGGGGAAAATTCCTCTTTTAAATGTTTTAAATCCCTTATTTCCCCTCTCTACTGCCTCCTCCGAACTCTGTTATGCAGTCGGTGTTATGTAGCCGGCTAATAAGCACAAACAGTTAGAGGCTACCTTAATCTGACAGCTCTCAGCCTGCAGTGGATGATCACGCACACACACACACACACACACACACACACACACTCACACACACACACACACACATCACACCACTGGGTGGACAGGGCTGCCTCAAAATCAGATAAACTCTACCTGCTTTCTTGAACCTATCAAGTGATGCGTCACAAACTAAGCGTACACCAGGGGTTACCAAGGTTTTTTGTCTCTGATGCAGCCCCATTAAACAATTATGCACACGTACAGTACTGTGCAAAAGTTTGAGGCAGGTGTGAAAAAATGCTGTAAATTAAGAATGCTTTAAAAAATGGAAGTGTTGTTAATTGATTTTCATCAATTAACAACATGCAGTGAATGAACAGAAGAGAAATCTAAATCAAATCAATATTTGGTGTGACCACCCTTTGCCTTTAAAACAGCATCAATTATTCTAGGTACACTTGCACTCTCATGTGGATGTAGGCTTCCTCAAATCCTCCTGTCTCTTCATGTAATCCCAGAGAGACTCGATGATGTTGAGATCAGGGCTCTGCGGGGGCCATACCATCACTTCCAGGACTTCTTGTTCTTCTTTACGCTGAAGATAGTACTTAATGACGTTGGCTGTATGTTTGGGGTCGTTGTCCTGCTGCAGAATACATTTGGTGCCAATCATACGCCTCCTTGATGGTATTGCATGATGGATAAGTATCTGCCTGTATTTCTCAGCATTGAGGACACCATTAATCTTGACCAAAATCCAACTCCATTTGCAGGAATGCAGCCCCAAACTTGCAAGGAACCTCCACCATGCTTCACTGTTGCCTGCAGAAACTCATTATTGTACTGCTCTCCAGCCCTTCGGCAAACAAACTGCCTTCTTCTACAGACAATTATTTATATTTTTGAAAGCATTCTTAGTTTACAGCATTTTTTCCACACCTGCCTAAAAGTTTTACACAGTACTGTATATTGTATATAACAAATACTATCATAACACACAGTGCAGAGTAAGAGTTCTATTACAACTAAAAACACAAAGTATTCATGATTGAAAAGCTATATTGTTAAAGTGAAAGACAAATAACTTGTGCAAATGATTGAAAAGTTCTATGCAAACATTTAAAAACAAAAAAAAATCCGGACACAAATTACATTTAAAATGAACTTGGTCATGGAGGCATCTACATTTAATTGAGATGGTAAATTAACAGTGAAAACTCACCATAGCTTAATTTAACATCAGTATTCCTAATTACACTTCATGTTTACTTCTCCTCATCTTTACCTCCTATAACAAGGTCCATCTCAATAAATACACATGTTCTATTATATTATATATATTTTATATATACATATTTATATGGATATATATATAATGTATATGTGTTTTATATTATACTGAATATATATATTATTATATGATATATATTATTATATTATACTGAATTCCCTGTGAGGGTGACTAAAATAAGATGTCCTGACGTGTTTATCAAAGTGTTATTTACTGCTTTTTTTCATGTTGGAATAAATGTTAAATATTGAACTGCAAAGTAGTAATTCTTTTTGCATTAAATCATTCTGGGATGTTTGCTGAAATTGATTGGATGTGGCACAGCCCTATACCTAGAACATGTTCCACCAGCCTGTCAGATTAGTTAACACTGTTAACCTATTACTTTTGGCAAATCATTTCAAATGTTGTCTTATTATTTCCACTGTTTAGCTAACTGTTAGCTAGTTTTAATGCACCCGTTACACTGACTCATGCAGGTGGGGGGGGTCCCCTTGTGCCGTTAGCCTATTGCAGCTCGTAGTTTACAGATTATTGTGACAATAAATTGACCAAAAATCAAATCACACCAATTTGTGATTATATTTGGATGTTTATTTCCCTCCTAAACACAAATATGTGTCCATTATGATTCATATTGAGCGACAACTGCAGAAGCACAGAAGTAGTGAATGGCTGGTGCACACAGTAATGGCCTTCACATGAACTTGGTGCACAAACACAAGCGTGCTTACAAGCTGCTTAATGCGCACATCGACACCAAGACTACTTCCCCCCTCAAGCCAAGATCAGCAGATAGAACGACTTCCAGTACATTTGTAGAAGTTTCAAAGGCAAACGACTTTGATTTTGGTCAACAGTAACCATCTCTGAACTCCTCACCCCATTTAGAGCTCCACTTTTATCCAGTTGCTTTTTCCACCGACTCTTTTTCCGACTGCCATCTCTCGTTCCCCTTCATTTAAATTCTCCTCTCTCCTTGTCATTCACTATGCTCTTTCATTGCCTGGTCTTCCTCTCTATATTTACATTTATCATTTCAAGCATTAAGCAGGCACTCTTAGCCATGGCTTACAAGCTTAAACCCAGTCGAAAGTGCGCAGGATGAAAAGGCAGCAAGACTGAAAAAATAATCTTTAATAGAGAGGAAGAAAGAAACGAGAAGAACAGAAGTAAATATTTCTTTATTGAAGGACATGATGTAACAACACACACATTTCATCTCCCCCGTGTCCCCCCCCGTGCCCCTTTCCACTCTCCTAAAATATGTTGTGTTACTGCAAGCACGAGTGTAAACAAGCTATTGCCAGTAAATTCAAAAAATAAGGAAACAAAATTACAACCAGATGTAGTACACAAGTACGCTCTCACATGACAAAACAGCAGTGGTATGCTGGACACCGAGGACACAAGAGAGGAGGAGGAGGAGGAGGAGGGAGGGAGCGGCGCTGAGAGTTGTGTAAAGAGCAGATGGATCAACAAGTGTGAGACAGAAATGAGTCAAATCACTGAAATATATATGTGTGTACAAATCACAAACCATTGCCCAACATCCACAGGTTTATGACGCGTCTCGTTTTCTATATCTCTAAGGGTTTGAGCGTTGGTTCGCGGAAGTGTCTCATGTTGGCTCCCGGTTGGGAGGGTTTGAAGGGGGCCTGGGCGCCGTAGGGTTTGGGCAGAGGGAGCGAGTCGTTCTGGGGGATGTATGCGGTCGGACGGGCCTCAGCCGTGGTGTACGTTCCATTTGGCAGCTGCATCCACTCGTCTTCTTCAGCAAGCTACACACACACACACACACACACACACACACCAGAGGCAGTTTTAATATTTGATGCATGGACTGCATGACCTTGGACCAAATAGTTAGAATTCTTGAATTTGAATCATGAAAATGGAATAACTCATTTCTTTTTTAAATTTCAAGATAACGCAAAGGCACAAAAGAACAGTTTGAGTGCACGAGCCAAGACTCCCAATCACCGATTAAAGTTGGATTCAGTGAGCTGCACTTGTTCGTCTTATCTGACTTGCAGGTTATGATGCTCAGATCAAATGAAAGCTGCTTTTTCTTTCCTTTCGTGAACATGTCGAGTAAACAGCTGGCTACTGTGGTTTTTGGTAAATCATACAGTATATATATATATATATATATATATATATATATATATATATATATATATCATAAAATGACAGTGGCTGGCAAAATTGATGTGAACCCAACATGGATGATAGATCAATTTGGAACCATGGCGGACTTCTGCTGAGAAAACCTCTTCCAGTGTGCACATGTCCTCACAACACTACAGTCCTCCCTTTGACTTTCACCCCACAACAGCGAAATGCAAATGAACTGTGCCTAAATCTAACTGAGACTTCAAAGAGATGGCGATTTTTTCTCATGCATATGAACAGTTTATCCCGCTGGCATGTGATCTAAGGACTGCACACGAAAAACAAAGAAATAATGGCCTTGAATGCAAACAAATAGCAGGAACTGGCAATAAATGAAACAGGACAAAACATATCCTCCTCATCAGTCTCATAAAACACATTTACATTTCAAGAGGAACCTTGAAATGCATGACAAATAATACATCTTCAAAAGGAGATTTATTGGTCATGCATCGTGCATGCAGATAAATAAAACTGAAATAAACTGGGGGGAGAAAACACAAGTCGCCATAATAACAGACACAACTGATCCCCGTTTGTGTGCCTTGTAGACTGCGTCTAATTCTGTTTGTTTGCCAGTCGGCCTTGTGTTTGTGCGAAAACAATCCTATCTCCTGTCTCATCTCTGTGTGTGGAGAGTTTCTCGTCACTTCTCCGTCTGCGAGTCTGTGCATGGCCAGGTATACAGCAGCCTCCATTGTCCCTCAGAATCTTTATCGATTCCTACTCCACTTCATTTTTATTTCTTTTGTCATTCCATCTTCTTTTCATGCCCCTGTGTGTGCTTTAATCAATTCTTGACCAGTGATCTTTGTGTGTGTGTGTGTCTTTACCCTCTCCCTCTCCTCTTTGTCCCTCTGTCTCCTCTTCTTGTCTCGGAGCATCCTCCTCCACTCCTCCTCTAACTCAGGGCATGGTGGCAGGCCCTGCTCCAGCTGCCGCTGGCACCTGTCCATCTGGAAACAACAAGGGGGCAGCGCGACAACCGTTCACTTTGTATTCCTATCACTCTGCACTCTCCTGGCTCAATTCAATTCTAACTGCGCCTGGAAAAAAAACACAGATGGTCGCATTACTGTCAGAATTTGGGCAAAGTTGTGCCTCTGCATTTTCTCGTTCTACTTGTGTCAGCGGCGCGCTGCAGGCATACATCAGCTGCAAGGGTTCTTCAGGTCACTAACTCTTGAAGCATTCAGAAGGCATTTTGAGAAATCCTCTCATTTTAGTAGTTTAATCTTTAACTGAGACAGAAAGACTTTCTGTTCAAACCAGTGTCAGAATTTCAAAAATGTTTTGCTTAAATGAAGATTTAGCTGATGGCTCTTTGCCTTGAAGGCAGCATGAGTAGGATTGGTCTGTTTTGGTTTGTAAGCACAACATTCGAAGTTGGCCCCTCCTCTCTGGCTCAACGAGGCGCACACGCCCCGTCTCGCCCATTTTTGTAGCTCCATCCTGGAATGCGTGCTTGTGATCTGGCACCTGGTTACTACGTTTTAATGGAGGTTGACGCCCAGAAACAACAACACAACAATATATGATTTAACGGTGCAAAACAAAAGGTGTATTACGAACGATTGCGTCTACTGAGAGACGCGTGGGATGGGTTCAAGGCAGAGGTGGAATAAAAATAAAGTTTAAAATTTCAGTACTGTCATTTCCAGCCAGGTGGGTAAATTGGCTCGTTAATATTTCAACTTATCAGGTTGTGTGGTTTGAATGTAAACAACATTGGGGCTTTTCTTGGTTGCTATGGATATGGCATTTGCTCATGGGCTGCTGGTGCCAGCATTTAGTTTTTTCTAAAGATATTTCAAAAATATCGTTATCATGAATTATTTTCGGCCACGATAATAGTGTAAAAGAAATCTGATATTGTGACAGCCCTGAACCCTGGGCAGGTAATCAAACCTGTTTAAAACTCACCGACTGTGAATGCTCCCGGACCCGTTCATTGCATTCATTAATTTGTTGATTCTCGAATCGTTTATTTTTCTTTCACTGACATTTCATTTTCATGAACCCCTTGGAGTTTTCTCCATGAAAACTATTAATGAATATTATTTCGTCTCTCTGTGTTTGCCTCCCGATTTGTTTTTCACCGTGCAAATAAGCAAAAATAAATAGGTTCGAGGTGAATGATGGGTACACGGTGAGAAATGATGAAAAAATGTTCTTCGCTTGCGGTCAGTGGAGAGAGACGGGAACAATAAGAAAGACAGTGGGAGACTGAGGGGTGAATGTGCATCCAAGATCCCACTGTTGGAGCTGTTGAGCGACCGGGACCACCTCTGACCTGGAGCTCTCTCTCTTTGATCTCTTGTTGGAGAGACAACGCAACAGCTTGCTTCATGGCGAGCTCTGCAGAGACGGCCATCATGCGGTGGTTGGTATCGATTATGTGAGTGCGGAGCTCGTTTAACTGGAGGGCAGACAACACACACACACACAGATTAGCTGAATCAACATGCATTTAGACTCCGAATTAATGAATTGATACAAATAAGACACAAGTGGTGACGCTAATTATTCAAATTATCTGATTTCATTTAGCGTTGTCTTGATGCAAAATGATCATCGTGATGCCAAATTCATTATTACATTCCCCAAGTTATTACAACCTTGTTTGAACCTTGTTCTTGAGGCTATTTATACAGCCAGCCAATGAGGGATAAAGAGAGACGGAGTCCAAGGAAACTTGTAATGCTCGGTGAACTCCTTAACGCCCCTCACATGGACCGCACATGCTCCTCAAACAATGTGCGAGTGTGTGCGTCAGAGAGACACAATGGGAGGTAAAAAGTGAGGAAACAATATATGAATGATATAACAAGTATCTTTGCGTGTGTGTGTGTGTGTGTGTGTGTGTACATGGGCTAAGCCTCGTCTCAAGTGGATCTTGCCGTCTACCTTCTTTGCCAGCGAGAGTCTGTCCTGATGGCAGTTCTCGGCATGCTCGCTGAGTGGCTTCGACAGCCGGGTCACCTGGTCCACGAGGAGTTCTTTTTCCAGCGACTGCCTCTCGCTCTCTGCTAGCTTCACCTCCAGCTAAGTGCAAAGGGGGGGGGACACCATGATTATGGCCTTTTTTTTAATGAATTTGTGTCATCGTTAAAAAAAAAAAAAAGAAGACAAAAATCATGAAAATATCACCGGAAATTCATTCAAGTAGATACCGTGATTGCACACACATAAAAACACCTTGTATTGTCGTGTACCTGCTCAATCTTCTTGACCAGTTCCACAGTCGACAGGTCTTTGCCTTTTAGTTCTTTGTAATCAACAGTCCGGCTCAGACCTTCAAGTTTCTCGTCCCTGGCTTCTGACAACTGAGAGACACCGAGACAAGAACAAGACTATAGGTTGGCACTGTGTAAGTAACACTGTATGTACTGTATATTAGACCTACACTATCAGCAGAACTGTAGTCGTCATGTCACCGTCGTTGCATTCTGGTAATGAAAACAATACAGTAATTTCCCACAAGAGCCCACTTCACACAATTAAAGTGAAAAGCAACAAATCTAGAGTTTGTCAGCTACTGTCTGTGTTTCCAGTACCTTGTCCTCCAGGCATTTAAGATCCTATTGCACCGGGGATTTAAAAAAAAACACGCTGAAGACATTTCGCAGCTAAACGTAGTGCCTATGGGAGCTACTTCAGACTACTAGGTGACAAGTCACCGGCAAAGTGTGATAAAAGAAACCGAAATCTAAAATGCCACCGCATCCCTCTAAGGAACTGTTTACACGTTAAAATATTCTGACATACAGCAGAAATAGAAGGGGAGTTAAGGATACACAAGGAAATTAAAAAAAAGAAGAGGAGTTAAAATAGAAGGTAGGAGGACAAGAGATGGTATCAAATTGAGGGCACAGTGACAGCATTCAAGCCCTTCGCCAACACTCTTATGAGGGGTTGAGAGTGTGAAATGTAGCGCCGACATGATTTATTGATTGAAAGGTAAGATGAATGACAGAGAAATTAACATCTAATACATTAATTAAAAGATACCCCGTGGAGTTTTTGATCCCTGGTATAGAGCTGTGGACCAGTCTTTTAAATGATTATGAATCTGTCCGCACAGACTTGTGTTGTTTGTCCAGGCTTTGTTAAAACACAAAAGAACCTTTCGTTAAAATTCTAGTGGCGATCCCAAAGTTTTGAAAGATACCAAATATGTCAGGCTGAATTTTGGGAAAGTCAAGATCATTTTCATTTGATGGAATGTTGCAGCCGGATAAAAAAACATTGCTGTCTTGTATATATATACGGCTCATACAGCAAGAGCTTGCTGGTGCTTGGAGGAGGATATATGGACTCATAGCTGCACCTGAATTCACCTGGTCAGTCCGTTTCATGCAGAGCATTTGGTTCTAATATCCACTATTTAACATAGATTGTAGAGACAAAGACAAATAAGGAGACAAGTGGCCTCCTAACCTGTGCAAGGACTGCAGATGGAAATGAGCAATTATAAAAGTAGCTGCAATATCTCAACAGGGAAGTTAAAGCAAAAGCACAATGGCCCCATTACAGCAAAATAAAGCTAGTCTATATATAAATACATATGAAGCTGAGAGGATCAAGGATTAAGTTGACAGGGACCATAAAAAGGACGTCAGCAGAAAATAGAAAGATGGCAAAAAAAAAAAAAAAAACTAGATCAGATGACAGAAACGAGAGAGAGAAGACATGAGGAAATGGGAATAGAAGCCTGGAGAGAAAGAGACACAATATAAGTGAAGAAGAAAGTGAGCGGACAGGCAGCAGAGAGTAAAAGTGAGGAAACGAGGAGCAAACGGCGCGTGGAAATATGTACGCGGGGGGTCTGACCTGCCGTGACCCTGGCTTATGAAACAGCAGCTTCTCTCCACTCAACCATGCGGCGCGTGCACACGTGCGCGCTCCTGCGCATGTCTATGTGCGTTCATCCAACGTGAGAAATTATGTGCGAGACTTGAAAGACGACGTGGAACAAAACGGCGATTCCCGTCTCCTCCCCACCCCCCCTTCATGGAAGAGATTAATGAAGCCCCTGCCAGCAGACAGTGAGTCTGATTAAAACGGACTCCGGTGTTCAGTGCTCCCTCAATGTCATGTGAACCAAGTTTTAATTTAGTAGTCTGACTGTCATGTGATTAACTTGAAGGCGCTTGTCAGGCGAAAGTTTACAGAATGCTCGGAGAAGAGGACAGACGGCATTGACAGTAAGCGTCTGAAAAGTGGAGAGACGAGAGCGGAGCAGAATGCACTCTGAGAGAGGCTGATAAAAAGGCTGACAGATAGAGGAAGATGAAGTGAGGAAGAGCAAGAGGGAAGACAGCATGAAGTCCAGAGTGACGAAAGGAGGGAGAGATGGGATGTGAATGCAGACAAGGAAAGACGGAATCAGAGGGGAGACAGCAGATGCAGAGGAACAGGAACTGGGGCTGACCAACAGGGACACGAGTCATCTGCAGCGTTCACAGACAACAAAACCGTGTTCACAGAGTTGAATGGATGATTGAAACGTATTAAAACTAAATGATCATTGTACCACAGCATAGTGCATTTTGAATTCTTCACACAATGCAGCTGCAGTATTTTGCACATTTCTTTCCATTTATTATAAGGGGGGTTACAACAGTTCAACAGTGTTTGGACATTGGCGGAAACAGTGCAGAAGCTTCAAGCCTCGGCTCACTATTCCCCCGAACGAAGTCGAAACGCTGGAATTTAAGTGATGCGACAAACTATTTCTGCTGTCTATCCACGGATATTTCTTCAATCAAATTACCAGTACTGACATTATAAAAACTCACGCCCTCAGAACACTAACTTCCATTTCTTCGTTTGGTATTTACGACGATGAGCATATACATCCACAGCTGTGGACCAACTGAAGAGTGAACACCTCGCTGAATTAGAAATGTATTTCATTTATTTAGAAGCTTTAAAATGTTGATAAACTTCTCAGACTACATTAGAATCTGCGTGTGCCCCAGTCCTCACTTTTCAGTCTGACTGATCTGTGTCCCAACATCATTCGTGAGCACTTCGAGCCATTTAAACACTCCAGTGATGGATGGGATACAGCTCGTCTCTGTCACTCTCCTTCCCCTCTCGTCAATCTCTTCTTTTCTCTGCGTTGTGCATTCGCTCTCAACACTTTTTTTGAAACCCGTCCTCCTGCCTCTGTTCGTCTGCGCTGATGTTTGTCTTTCTCTTTTGTATTCACCCGTCTCTGTGTCAGCCGCCTCTCTGTTTTCTTCATCCGACTGTCACAAATAATTGCTGCTTTCTTGGCTCATGAATGCTGTAAAGCATTCTGCGTGCGTGTGACATCCAATTTGCATACGATTTCCATAATTTCCGCTCAGTTAGTGGTTTAAGCATGATGGCTTAAAAAGCCACATAATTGATGGCACACTGCATGCTTAGCAGTATAATAATAAAGATAAATTATCACCTGATTTACATACCACTTCCAAAAATGAGGTTACAAAGTTCCTCGCAATTAAAAGGGATAAAAGACAAAAGGGGACAGATCAGTAAGGCAGAAAGGTCATTAAAGTAAAACCCGAGGTAAAATCATAATAAGGTTATGTAAGGTTAATTGGCAGAACATGTGAGCAGAGGAGCTGAACTGAACTGAACCCGAAATGAGAAATAAATTATAATCAATTTGAAAAATGTGCATTTTAACTCATTCGACTGAAGCAGGTCACATAATATCAGAAACACACGTATCATTAGCTGACCGGTAATGTCAAACTGAAGTAATGTTGCTCTGGAGGACACCCAAGTCAGCTGTTGTTTTTCCTTTTGAGTGGGAGAACAAATATGCAGCGGGGCGGATTCTGGGGGCCTATTGGTGGAGGAAAACTCACAACCTTTGCAAATACATGCGTTAAAAAACATACAAACAAGCACAAAACACTGTGAGATAAGGCAACTGGGATAAAAAATAGATATCAAAAGTTGAAGGGTGCAAATGATCTTGTGGTGAAGCAGGGATTTGGAGTATGATACTGGGCTGTGCCGGCCTGAATTCCTCAGGCAAATCACAGCACAGTCTTGAAGACCTCTGACAACAAAAGCCCTCTAACTGGGACGCAGGAATAAGGTACGGTTCACGCTACATCAGGCTCATAGAGAAAGATAACTAGGGGCCAGACTGCGTGCATTAAGTGATTGCCTATGATTTGGAGCTGTAACCCCAACGGTGGGGTATTAGCAACCAAAGTGTACGATGTGGGAACAAAAAGAGCATTTTTCTTCATGTCCGAAAAGCCCAGTGCAAAGATTCCATGAGAGATCTGCAGCGGGGAATCTTGAGCAGAGCTAATTTACCGGTGGTCCAACAAAAATAAGTCTCCTGACTATATTTGGGATACATCCCAACTTGTCTGACGACACGCCCGAGTGCGCTCGCGGGGTGTTTAGGCAGCAGAGCGAACATAACCCAGATCGAAGTGAGTTACCCGATGACTTTCAAGGGTTGTAGAGCGGAGTTTCATCAAACTACTCAAGGAGAACAACAGTCAAGTAACACTATTATCAGCCTTTTTCATTTTCACGCTCGCCTTCTCTGCTTTCTCTCTACCCGTCTAACTTAAGTCTCTCCCATGGTGGGTTTCTCCCATGGTAATGAGTTCAAGACAGGTTAGACAAAGATTTAAGAGAGGGACAGACAAACAGTATGACATCAGCCTCGCACCCGTTATAAATCCTCCTCCATTACCGACTGTGTGTGCGCTCTATAAATACCTCTCTGTTGGTGATATTAGGTTTGCATGTGACTTTGTGTAGCGGACGTATGGCTTAGTCATTAGAGCACCGTCGAACAATATTCAGATGTTGCAGCAAGGGCATCATCGCAATTTCACAAACGCTGCACCGATCTCAGCGTGTGCGCCCGTGCGTGCGCACCTGTGTGTGTGTGTGTGTGTGTGTTCTAGATGTCGACCGTGCCGGCGACCCATAAACAAGTAGTAAATTCAGAATCCAACAGCAACCGCTGTTTACTTTGCAGCAATTAAAATTCCTCAGAGCAAACGAAAGCCTCAGAGTATATTGAACTTCAATAGTGTCACAGATGGCCCGATCTATCTTTGTCAAAATTCCTCATCACAGGGAGGGTGGGGGGGGGGGGGGGGGGGGTGGGCTGTCTGCAATGAGCAGATAAACTGGTCACAGATGAATACAAATACACAATATATATAATAAATCGACAGCGAAGGCAGTTACATGGAAATTGAATTCGCATATAGAATGAATTCACAAGGAGGATGAATTGATTTGGCAAGCTTCCCCCGCAATAGGAGAAACCCCCGGTGCACCCAGTGGAGGTAGACGGCTGCGTGAGGGAGAACAGTGATTTGGAAAATGATTCCCGAAAAGGAGAGGGAGAAATATGGAACGTGTGGATGGATGAACGGCAGACAGAGGAGCCGATTCACTAATCAGGGCCGTAACTGTTGATTGTTAAGGAGAGTTCCAGGAGTCTGCAGCCAGGCGAGCATGTTGACATGCCGAAGTTAACCATCTTAGTTTAGTGTGCTAGCATGCTAACATTTGCCAATTAGTGCCATTAGGGATCACTAATGTAACAAAGATGTCCGTACCAAATTTTATGGCAACCCATCCAATTTCTGTTGAGATATTACACTCAAAACCACTGATGACAAACCTCATGGTGGTGCTAGAGGAGAAGTCGGGGGAATCATCAAAGTCGGTAGGATTTATCCTCTGGGGATCACGAATATCTCTGTCAGGACCAAAGTGATAGAGCGACGGTCATTGTCTTCCTGCTAGCATAGCTACAAAAGGACAGAAGGAAGGAATGTACTGTATTTACAGCCAAATGCAAGGTCGGTCAGCAGTCGGAAAAAATATGGGAAAAGGGGAAGGGAGGGACTTTTCTACTGAAACAAATAGCTTCTTCCAAATGAAACAAAAACCCAGAGGATGCCTGGAGGGAACAATAACGGAAGGATGGTCGTTCAAATGCGAGGAGGGAAAGAGTTCAGAAACTAAGAATGTCAGTGACGAGGCCCGTTGTAGCAAACAGATAAACAGCAGAAGGAGCAAACAGATGGAGGAAAGGGAAAAGGGGAAAAGCAGCACATGGTGAAGTCTGTTCCAATGCTGCGTTCATCCAAAAGAGCACAAGAGTTACATCAGAGAAGTCCAGCAGCGAGTCAAAACCAGCCACTCTGATCCAGAGCAGCAACACACCCAATCCCCCGACGCCAGGGAGTGTGTGTGTGTGTGTCTCTCAAATCTCTCTCCGTCTATGCGTCTGTCACTCTGGATATCGCAAAGTTGCTTGTGTTTTCATGTTAGTTATTCATGCGTCTGTGAAACTTGTGCAGCGTTTGGTTGTTTGGGTTTGTCCCTCTTGGTTTAGATCTTCATCTCGTCCTTTCTGCATGTCTGTCCGTAGAGTTGATTTAGCAAAAGTACCGCTTACCGTCTTTGTTCAAACCTCCGAGAACGTTCGAACACGGTCGCCTCAAATGAAGTTGGAGGACCGTCTCTGAAAAAACGAGGCTACGAATCGACCACTTGTTTTGTGCATTCTTCTTGCAATGTGATGGAGGGTATGTGCATGCTCGCAGTAGTTTTGTGAGGAGTCTAGAGAGTCCTCGGAGAGAGTAAGTCAAATTCATCTGGAATACAATCAACAGAAAGACTTTTGCTGCTATTCATTTTCAGCAAAGTAGAATAAGAACATTGAGTCTGTTCATTATATTGAAAAGGAAGCCCCTCCAACACAGTAGAGAGCAATTCAAAACAGAGATCTGCTCATTAGTGGTGCTCTTCTGGTGTCTGCATGTTTCAAGTATTGTCTTGATGGGTTTGTACCCAGCTGTTCTATCTGGAGTTCCCCTAACTTTACAAAGATAGTTGAAAAATAGTCTGCAACGCCAAAGACACGTAGGACTCCCACTGACATCTCATCAATGTCTAACAGTGTTGTTTTTTACAAGGTGGAAGACGCACACACACACACCAACACACACACACACACACACACACACACACACACGTAGCTGGACAACGGCCTGCACAGAATTTGCCAGAAGATTCCAAAGAAAATCTTGCAGACACACAATCTGTCTTTTGAGTGCAACTTTGATCATCTGATCGCGCCAGGAGGAACTAATTGCCTGACCGCTTCCAAATGGGATTTTGAAATCCACCGAGCTCGGCCACATCATGATGTAGTCAAGCTGTGATTGGACACTGGGGAAATGTGGACAAGCCGAATACTGAAGGCAAAATCTGCACAGATAAATGGAATTATGAGCAAATGCACTTCAGACAAGCTGCAAAAAGTTATTAACACAAGCTGCTGTGTGCAATTCTCATCCAACACAATCAAATACCTTGGAGGAGGACGTCCCTCTTGCTCTAGCTCGAGCAACAAAGAAGCAGCACAAAACTGTTCAGCGCCACGGTGCACCTTTGCTGTAACAAAAGGAACTAGACAGCAGGCTCTTTTCACAGCAGACAACAGTTCAACTGAAATGTTTATTAATGTTTTCATTTCCTGTTGGCAAGGACTGAGAGAAAAGCACAGACAAAAGGGGAAGTAGGCGTTGGGAGACTGTCACCGGCACACTGTCATCACCGTTCGCGCAACAGAAATGAATATTAATGCATGATTTATAAGAAACAAGTCTATTACTCATCCTCAGCTATTTTAACCGTTGACCAAGTACACACACACACACACACACACACACACACACACACACACACACCTTTCCGCCCACAACTTTTCCAAGTAATAAGTTTGCCGTTCTGAAAGTTTAGTGGATTTGTTGTTTTTTTGTTGTTTTATCAGTATGGAACTACAGCCTTGATTTAGTTTCGGCTGTATATCTGTGTATGAATTTGTGGGTTTTATGTTGGTATGCACGCACACTTTCCCCCACCTCTATCTGCAGCATGGCGATCTCTCCCTCCAACCGTTTGTTGAGGGGCACCTCCTTCTTCTTCAGGTCTATCCGTCTCTTCTCCTCATTAATCTCCAACTGCGAGTCTGTCATCTCCTTTTCCAGGGTCTCCAGCGTCATGCTTCCCTTAGTAATGGCGGCCTGCTGGACGTTCACCTTTTCATAGTAGCCGAATAACACCTCGTCGTGCTCCAGGAGCTGGATGCCACTGTAGGTGACACACACACACCAAGGGACATATTTGACATATGTTGTTTAGATCTGCTAGTTAAATTCAGGCAACGTTATGTAAGCTCCAAATCATGAACATACAGAAAATTGCGGCGCTGTATGGCCGTTTCACGATTCTTGTTTATTTCTAGAAGTGCCTGCTCCTGGAGGTTCATGGTTTGTGCGAGTTTCATCAACTCCAGCTGGTTGTCTTCATACTCCTGACTGATCTGACGGTGCTTCCAGGCAACCTAGAAGATGGGGGGGGAGTAGTGTGATATATGTTTTTCAAGCCAACACTTTGATGTAGGATACTTTTGAATTTCATTCCGATCGGTTGAACTTGCACTGCACGCATCTGACTCAAAAACTGTTAGCGATATGAACACGGATGCACGAACCGAAAAAACACCACTCACACAATTTCTAAGCTTCATTGTGGGAAAAAATGTTTTCATCAGCAAGAAAAATGTTAAGAAAAATGAGTTCTGAGGCATGATTTTGCTTTTAAATGCAATGGAAAGCATCCACATGCCATTAAAACTACTTCAAACTGTTGTAAACTATAAACCTGTCATGGCTTACTGTTTAAGAGTGTTATGAAACACACAGAGATAAATACCAGGGAAACTGGATGTGGGGTTTGCCTCCTGAACATTTCTAGAATAGCTCTTAAATCTGGTTGAAGACTCATTTAAAACAACTCAACAACAGCTTTGTCTCCATATCTCTGTTCCCCCCTGGATCATGTTATTCTTAAGAACATATCAATTAACATAATCAAAACTGCCAAATTAGTGAAAGTAGCTTGCGGCAAAGTAGACCCACAGTGTGTTTTGACTGGTCTCGTCTCTGTGTGTGTGTGTGTGTGTGTGTGTGTGTGTGTGGGACCTTGGAGATTTCATTGTGCAGTTTGTCCCTTATTTTGGAGCTATTGGAGATCTTCATACGGGCCTTTGTGAGTGATCTGGAATGGACACACGTAAGCGCACACACAAAGATAAATATCAGAAATAGTACGCTCAGTAAAAAGGACGCAGATATAGCTTCACTGATGATTACCAACAAATGCACTAGTCGAGAAAAGTGCTAGCAACAAACTGTCTTCACCAACTGAACCTTATAACCTTTACAGACACAGCATTTGATGCATATTAAGAGCATTTTATCATGGATTCCTATGGCCTATTTTTCTGCATTAGTAGGTATCATTCTACTGGACCAACATCCACCCTCCCTCTACAAAACACATGTACACACCGGTCCTTGTTGATGACAATGGTGCGTTGGATCTCGGTCTCATTTTCCATCACTTTAACCTGCTCCGTCAGCTCTGTGATCGTCTGTGAGGCGATCTGCTTCAGTTTGACGTACTTATTCTTCTCATCCGTGACCATGTTGCACAGCTTACAGTACTGTAACACTCTGAGGGAGAAAACACTGATAAGCAATGAGATAATTTTTTATCTGGATTACACGATATCTCCAATCAAGAGCAGGTTTTTGACATGTGTTTATCATTTATAGATGTTTCTTTTGATCATTTGCATTTACGTAGCCAGCGACAGCTGTAAAACACATCGAGTTTATTCTCTTTTTGTAGCATCTTGATATCTACTGTAGGATTTATATCCACAGCCAAGTTGTGAAAGGCTGACTAAACTGACTCAATGCAGCAGTGGCTCAGTCTGTGGGGACCGGAAGGTCGCCGGTTCAACCCCGCGTATGGACTATGGACTGGCAGCTGGAGAGGTGCCAGTTTGCCTCCCGAGCAAAGCACCGAACCCCCAAACTGCTCTAGCCCTTTATAGAGGCTGCTCCTAATGCTGGGGATGGGTTAAATGCAGAGACTGAATTTCACTACATTGTGCTGTGCACGATTGTGTGTGGTAATAAAAGTTGATTTTACATGCTGCTCAGATAGACATCGTCTGCTTTTACGGGCTTTAGGTCTAGGCGTGCTTAAAATAAATGAAGTCAATGTGGACAAAAATGGTGCAATCTGAATATCACTTAACGTGTTAAAATGTCATCTGAAGTATGGTAAACATAGTAAAAAAGTCATATTCATGTTCATCACAAATGATCAGTGAATCAAACTATGACAGAACTTAAGTCTCATGCAGGATGACATTTCATTAAATTTCCATTTGCCATTCATGAGACATGAGAGTTGTCAACAGTGACGGCTAAATACGAGAACGTTTTCTGTCTTACAATGACAGAGAGAGGAAAACACAATATTTAATTATCATCCTGCCCTGTTTTTGCCCGACTAAGATGCAGTTTTGCAGGGCGGATCCATATCAGACTGTAGTCCGTGGTCGTGAACTAATTGAATGTAGAGGGAGTCGGCTGTTGTACTGGGTGGTGCCAAATGTATTAGACTGTGTCTGAACACTGAAGTATGACCAATTAGTAAGTTAGGGTTTTTCTAGCCTGACAACATGTGCAGATGTCTGAATTAATTGTGATCCCAGCTGTTGCACGGATCGGAGGAGCCAAACAAATAAACTAGGGATTCAATTACCAGTCACATCACTATACCGTAGGAATTAAATTTGCTCCACACCATGGAGATCTTGTACAGGTACTAGTTGACCCTGGATGCAGGAACACCACTCCTATCGCTCATGGGCGGATTACGAGACACAGACATGCACCACCTTCTCCTATGTAGGACGAAGACACACAAACTTTGTAGTTGTTCGGACGCTTTTTGCTTTGCATCGCTTTGTGTCTGACTAGGAAATGAAAAGAGCAAAACAACAGTGACACCTGCGCTGCAGCATAGCGTTCAGCTTGTTGTGGTCCATGATGATGAGGTCTTTTTCTCGCAGCTCCTGCTGGATGTGCTGGTTCAGCTGCTGTGGATAGAGTTACACAGGTGAAACCACAGTATCATCACTTCTGTGTTACGAGTGTGTGTGCGTGTGTGTGTGTGTGTGTGTGTGTGTGTGTGTGCTCACAAACGTCAGCCTTCAAATCAGATTTGTGAGCGTGCATTTTTCAGTAAAGCAGCTTCTATTCCGACACTTTAAGTGTGACCTAGCTGTCCTGGTGAAGTGTACAGATCTGTAAGAGTTTTCTGATTTCATCGATTCATTTTGGAGCTAGTCATTGTCATTACTTACTAATCAGGTAGGAGATAAACTGTAGCTACCAGTGATACCGTTTTAGAAAAGCAGATAGATGTGATTTTCAGCTGACGGGGAGAACAGTGTACCAAAAAGCAATTTCAGCCAAAAAATTGTCCCCATTAGACTCTTCAATTTCACCGAACTAAAAGTGCCTAGTCTCTCTCTTTTTCAATCGTTCTGAAATCATCACATTGTAGTGACAGTAATATTGTAAGGGCTGAAATTGTGCTTTTGTCATTTTTGGTCACATTCATTATTAACGTATGAACCTACTTTTAGTTTCCCTTTGATGTGTTTGACACTTTGGGGTGGAATACGCATGTTCAGTGTCTGCGGAGGTTATTCAAAAGGCACTAATGATGACATTAAAACCTATTTTAAATTGTGTGTGTGTGTGTGTGTTTGTATTGCACCTCCGCTCTAAGCAGTTCCCGGTGCTTCTGGCCTCTCTCTTCCACTTTGATCTGTGTCAGACATCTGAGGTTATGGAGTTCTTCTCGGAGGCAGTTCGACTCCCTCAGCAGCCCCTGAATCATCCCATACTGCTGCATCTTCTGGCTTTCTTCGACACCGACTGATAGCTGGTTGAGAAACACATTTAACATTGTTTTCAGCTGAAAAAAACCCCACAATTTGACTGCAATTGAAGGGTTACCGGCAGCAGAATTGGACAGCAAAGTGGACTGAAAGTCCTTTACTACAAGGAAGATGGTTATTGAAACTTTCTTCTGTGTAAAGTTCGTACCTTTCCCCAAAGGAATCATTGAAGTTTTGCGTGACATAGGACAAGATAGTAATGCAATGGGAAATCTAATTTTTCCTTTTAACTCTGAGATATATATATATATATATAGAGAATCAACACTTTGCTATCACAGTTTCATAACAAAAAAAGAAATGATAGGCTTTACAAAGACAGATGTGTTAGAGGGCTACTGCAGTAAATTGCATTACATTTTACAGCTGCTAATGATAATGTGTC
Source organism: Leptoclinus maculatus (assembly GCA_032191485.1). Lineage (NCBI taxonomy): Eukaryota > Metazoa > Chordata > Actinopteri > Perciformes > Stichaeidae > Leptoclinus > Leptoclinus maculatus. The sequence goes on along the minus strand of JAVDOI010000019.1, from coordinate 7,194,838 downwards.
CACCCACGCACATTTACTCACCAGCTTCTTAAAGCTGACTTTGAGAGCATCCACCTCTTTCTGGAGCTCCATCCTCTGCTGAGCACTGGCCTCTTGTTTGGGAACAGCATCCAACTGGAAATTCAAGTCAGAATCAAAAGTCTGTTCCAATTTTCAGCGTGCAAGCGTACATTGGATGTATGTCAGAGTCTGGTTCTAAGTAAAAAAAGATGTAAAAATGTGTTATCGTTTGCTCCCCTGGTTGTACATTAGTCCAATAGACTTTGCACACTGAGGGAGAAAAGACCACGAGGGTCCAGTGCAAAATTATATAAAACTTAAAATCAAATCCCACATTAAACATTGATCGCAAAATAATTAATACTATACATATATCAGAGTTTCTCTGAGGCCTTTCTGATAGCCGTTGGATCCAGTGACACCCGGCTAATTAAAAATGAACGTCTTTAGGCGTTGGGATCGCCCCCACCCCCCCTCTCTGAAGGGTTGCCAGGACTCCCGTTGAGCGGTACGAGCTACTCCGCTCCATATTTAAAATGTGTCAGTCCGTAGAAGAGGAAGAAGTTGACTAAATCAGTAGGTTCAAAGCTGGGGTAGGCAGTACATTTCTGGCATCATGGGGGGAAAAGAATATTGTAATTCAAGTGGTTCTGAGAGAAAAATCGATTTCAGCCGCTCCGTTTTCAGGCTTTGGGAAATCTAGCCCGCGACAGGAGATTTGGCCAATCGCAGGTCATTTCAGTGAGAGGGTGTCACTATTTGGCTGTTCTACAAATAGATGCACATGCGCATCTCTTCAACGGCAGAACATCCTGCAGGAAAAGTTGCCATTCCAGCATTGGCAACTGCCTATATTACAGAGCAACTCCAAAAAGGAAGACGTACCTATGAAATAGAGAGACGATATCAGCGAAGCGTTTCAGAGATGGAGATTAAACGTTGCTCGTAGTGAGCTAGCCTCAGTACAGTAGTTAGGGCAAGCATCATTTCCTCTCCATCTCTAATAGTTTGGCCTTCTGCATGAGCTCTTCTTCTCTTCATCTCGAAAACGCTTCGCTGATATTGTAGCTCGATGGTGCAGTGAATCACAGCGTGTCATGTCAAAGGGTTATCTATCATTATTTTACATCCATGTCGGATCTCGTGCGGTGTAAAGTTGAGACCGCAACTTTGAGGAAATATCCCAGCCATCAATCAGATACCATTCGAGAAGAAATGTGTCAAATGTTTGTGGTCAAACGCTGTCGAATCCTCATCTAAACCGCCTTCACAGACAAACGAGTTATTAGTCATTGTGCGTGTGATAATCGTTATTGATTGGCAGATTTAGTGGAAATGAATGAATCATATTGTACAACATGCTTTGCTTTCAATATCTCCTCAATGCATGAGTTCCCTGATGTGTCATTGTGATTTCCTTTCACGTCGTTATGTGCTGGTGATATTTGCTGATGCATTTCCCATGACTCTCCCCTCTGCTCTTCTTCTCTCTTATAAAACTGTGAGCATCAGTAAAATTACAGGAAGCTCAAGAAATAAAAAAAAATAAAAAAATGCTTCTGGTGTAACGCAGATTTAATGTGCCGATTACTGGCACCGTGACATTTACACTACAAATCTTCCCACACCTGCCTTTCAGCCTTTTTTTTTTTCAAGCCAATTTTCCAAACTAGTTGCCAAAACCAGTAAAACATAATGCTTCAAACCATGAAGAGTGTGTGTTTTAACATTGTGAGGTCTACTGGTACATTTACAAGCTGCATGTACAAAAAGTTAATTCTGGGAAAAATAACAGACGCCTCCAAAAATGCCAGACTACTCATGAATACTGCAACTGCTTCCGAAGACGTTTTCTTCTATACTCATTGAACAATCGACAGGTCACCTGTGCCCGTAACTCATCGTAGATAGACTGCGTGTGCTGTAGCTGCTCAGTGGCCATGGTCAACGCGTGCTCCATCCTCTTGAGGGCTTGCAACTGCCTGAAGAGACACACACAGGCACATTTTAAATATTTACCATTTCAACAAGGCTGTGACTCCTTCAAAAAGTGAAGAAGCTCAAGGTTTGGCTCATTATATATACATATTAATATATAAAGATATTCACAGAAACACTCCATGTAGATACTGAAGAGTACAGCCACACTGTGGATAACTAAAACCACAAGCTCGTTGACTGAATGTCAAATACATATGAAAGAACACATATTTACTGTATATTGTAGGCGTACGAGTGTGAGTGTAGAAGCCCTTACATACACTGTGTAATTATTGAGGTGTCTTGTGATTTGTGGACTCATTTACATGTGCGATGGAGCTCAGTTTGACGTCACTCTGTACCTGTTTTTCTCCCTGAGCTGCACGGATTGGCTCTCATACAGGTGCTTCCTGTCGCACATGATGCTCTGCAACTTCATTTCCAGGATCCCTCTGGTGGCGAAAGGACAATGACATGCATGAGAACGCACACAGCGAAAGCCTCTCTTCCAACTCTAAAGCTCTCGTCTTAGTGTCCAATTTTCTTTTGGCACTGTGACTGCACTGTGTGAGAAGTTTGTACCCGTTCCCCATGAGTTCAGCCTCGTCCTCCCCGTCGACCGCCCGCTCTTTCAGCCGCTGTCGGCACTCCTTCTGACGGGCACCTACTTGGGCCCTGAGACCCTTCAGCTCCCCGTTCAGCTCCTCCTTCTTCAACCTCAGAGAGCGGTTATGCCCGTCCACCTCCTTCACTTGCGGCTCCATTTCTGATACCTCTGTATTTAGCGCTTCCATCTTCTTCATTGCAGATCTAATGTGTTTAGGAGAATGATAGGACATTTGAAAAGACACAAAAGGACAAGTGTAAGACCAAGAGAAGAACATCCGTTTATTACTCTTCACTTGCACTGCAGGAGTGCATATCTTATAAAATAACAGCTTGTGTGTATCCTCCATCTTTTCACATCCACCCCCAAGTACCCCTCCGCCGCTTTGTGAATTTCAAATCACAAGTCGCAGTTCCACTGCATCACTTGCAAGCCAAATATTATTTTGAAAATTAACATAAAAGAGACTGCAGTGTGCCAGTGGAACCATTCTCTGGTGATGAAGGGGCTTTGGAATGCAGCTGCCCTTGAATACAAAAAATGTATGATGTCTGATGCATATGTTTGCAATGCGTTTTTTAAATTAGGAGGGGTTGACACCTTTAAATTCTCGAGAATTTGACTAAAATAGTTTTTGCAGTTCCTCATATGGACTGAAACACACATCTTGTGCATCGAAAAGGGTGTGACTGGAAAGATATGCTAGAGGGAGGAAACTGAACAAGTACTAACCTGGGCATCTTGCAGAAAAATAAATGTCAAAAGTTTACACTGAGCAAAAGCAATTGCCCTCAAAAGTACGGCTCTTTTGTGTGTAGGAGATCAAGATGAAGGGAAGGAGGTAGATTACAGGAGGATTTGAGCCAACTGACAGGGAGTGACTTAATTTTCGAAATATGTCTCTGCTGTCTTTTCTTCCCAAGTGTTGTCTGACTGAAGCGCCCCGGACTGGCTCATTGTTATTCCTGGTGTTTAAAAAACGTCTGAAGAATATCAAGGGGCTACATGTACTTACTCCTTCTTGGAGCGTTTCCTTTCGATCTCCTTAAAAACCTTGTCAGGGATGCCGATGAGCCGGGCTTTCTCAGCCTTGTTAGAGACAAACACACACACACACATGAATGTAAGAAGGCAACATATTTGTTATTTCATTGAGGGTATGCTGTAAACTATGTACACACACACACACACACACACACACACACACACACACACACACAGGATCAAACACAGACCTCTTTGAGCTCTATGATCTCCGTCTTGTCTTCCAGCTCTTTCTGTTCTTTCAATATCTGCATTTCATTGGTTTCCACATCGTCTGTCAGACTTCTGTGCGTGGAGTGAGGGCAAGATGCACACAAAAAAGAACCCTAATTATCCGAAGAATGTTGATTAACAACCACTTAAAAAAGGTTCAGCCGCTTGTTAAAATGGACAATACGAGCACACTGAATGAAGCGTAAAAAGATGGACGCACAAAAAGACAACGTTATGAAAGAGCTCCACAGAGTGGATACGAACACCGGTATCAATCTGCAGGGCAGCGTGAGCGAACTGCATGTACAGCAGCAAGAGAAAATACCTGACTTCCAGTTGTCTCTGGTAAACCTCTTTCTTCAGATCCTCATATTTGTCTTGCAGGCTCTTTGTTCTGCTCTCCAGCTCCTGGAGGAACCCACCAGCAGTATGAACATTAGGTCACATATCAAGTATTTCAGAGCTATGATGACAATTTAATTGAGCTCAGGCTACATACCATTTATTTCTTTTCTCATTTCAACTCTCAGAGTCAGTTCTAACAGCTTTTGCTTTGCACATGGATTTTTTGCTTTCAATGTGACGACAACTACCAACTACAGTCAAGTCTTCTGATGTTTCAGTTGTAAATCTTACTTCCAGCGCTGTGACTAGTTCTGGTTTGATGAAAGCACGAGCATGAATGTAAACAACTCCAACTAAACCATCTGTTTTTAATCCAACTTAATAAATTGAATTAAAGCCAGTTTGTTTTTCTCCAGTAACAATACATCAAAACAATTAGAAATGTATGCGAGGACTCTGTAATGAAACGCATAGTTTATTAATCATGTTTGACATGTAGTGTGTGTTTGTGTCATAGAATTAATATCACACTTAATGATGTCGGCCCCTAATAGCATATTGTTTCAATAACAATGGGGAAAAAGGACTCTTTACACATACACTAGAATAAATGGCCCGCACTGCTCTGGTAGTGAAGGCAAATGAACAGAAGAAGACATTACATTTGACCGCACGCTTCCGATGTTGTACATTTCGAGAGTTGCTCGTGCGTCCTGGGTGCTGTGCGTGTCCGCAGTGGTAATGCAATGCTACTCGATACTAACACTCGATAATTAATTCTGAGCTGCAACTGTTTCACTGCAATACTGGCTCCCCAGAGAGTAGAAAACCAGCTTGTAAATTCTCTTTTTCCGAAGCCCTTCTTCTCTTACTGCAACCCTAACACAAGTATCACATGGGCATGTCCGTCTTCTCCCCCCCCCCCCGTTTTGTCCCTTGAAGGTTACTAACCAGGGGTTTTTAAACACGATGGGAAAGATACCATCCAGAGGCATGAAGGCAGAATTGTAACACATTTTAATTGTTTTGTTATTGTGATCAGTAATTTAAACAGTAGTTGCACGACATTTGAACCCCTAAAAGCAGTTAATTAAAGCTGCGTAATTGATTCAACAAGCCGAAAGGCGTAGGTTTTGTTTCAACGAGAGGCCTCGGGGTCCACCCCCAGGACATTTTCAGCATTCTGATTGTGAGCCTTGTTTTGCCATTAGCGGCAGGAGGCAACATTATTTGAATGAAGTTTGATGATTATAGAATGCAATGCTCCCTGAGACTACCCTAAGTGTCTCATGTTAGCATTCTTAGTCTCAGTGCTGGTGATTAAACAGCTACTGTCGATCTTTTCCATCCAAGTGTTGTTCCAATGCTCAAACTGCGCTGCATTGGGGTAGACTTCTGATAAACTAAATAATAAAACGTAATACAGTATTAATACGCCCCACAGCATACTACAGAGTATGCGTCAAGAAGATACTGGGGTTCTAGTGTGACGTGCGAATGAAAAAAAAACTTAAATTTGTTCATTTTAATACAATACTACTAGATAATCATGTTTATTATAAGGCAGTGTGAGTATTTTGACACTGCATTCTTTGTGTTGATTGGGAGCAGATATTTATACTGGAAGAGACTGTGCTATCAGCAACTGTCCAAACACCAGCTTATTTTTGGCTCTGACATCTGTACGTTGTTATGCATTTGTGGATGATTACCAGCCTTTACGAACTTCATTTCTTAAAAAAACAAAAGTTAAAAACTTCTCTCCAGCTTTAACATGGATTAAAGCTTTTACAACTCTTATGCCATCATTTTGTTGGAATTGGAGATTGTAAAATAAAATCTTTCAGCTTCCAATGGCTCCAAAAAAAGCTAATGGCAAGTCCTCATATAGAGGGATTAAGCCCGGATGGAGGCTTAAAGTAAAACTCATATTTATCCTCTCTGAAGGCCGCTGTTGCAGTAGTAATCCACGTCTCCGTTACTACACCTGGATGGTGCAATGATGAACTTACAGCAGGTTTCGGCTGAATCTCATTCTCTTTCTCCAGATACTGCTTCTCTTCCCAGAGGCTGCATAGGGGGTGAGGTGAGGTAAGGTGGAGAGGAAGTAAATTGGAAAAAAAAAAAAAGTGTTATTTAAGAGAAACAAATAACATGTTTCAGTTCCTGGTTCAACAGAAAGAGGAATGCAATGAGAGGAACGGGTATTTACATTTTCTTTCTTTTTTTAAATACACTGATGTGCAGTTTCCAGTTAACCAAATGTCATGCTAAATTCCTCTTAAGTGAAAGAGAAAACATAAAAAAAAACTAATGAAGCAGTGGCTGTCAAAACTGTTTCAACTATTAGTGAGTGAATAATATATATATATACATATATACATACCATTCCTTGGACACACATAATGTATAAAAGAGCCAGTATATGCACAAGCTTTCTCATACATAAGCACAAAGAATCATAAATGAAGTACTCCGCATATAAAAACATAATTTCTATGAATTTTTCATCACCCTGAGGCAGACGCTTTCTGAGCAGTTGATTAAAGTTTGTATGAAATTATTTCGAGTCAGCTCTGTCATTGTGAAAAAAACAACCTTACAATAGCACATAGTGTACAGCCGCACGTTTCACAAAGCAAATGATATTAATCTTCCTGACAAGTTGATGTATTGGATATTAACTGATATACAGAGAAAGCTGCATGAATGCTAAAATATGTGACCGGGAAGAAAAAAAAAGTGCTGAATTCCTGTGTGTCTGTTTGGCTAAAGATAAAGGACGCATAGATTTTAAAAGGCATATTTGCAGGGTGAACATCTGCTTGTCATATGCAGACCGCTGGCCATTTGGACAAGAGAGAAGAAGAAGAAAAAAAAAAAGAAGAAAAGTCAGGAAGGAGGTCGGACTGGAGGGGATGAAAGACAGGGCAGAGAGAAGAAGAAGAAGAAGAAGAAGAAGAAGAGAGGATGAGAGGACAAGAGAGCTCACCACCAAACACTGTCACAAATAATATGCACACTCAGTGTCTAATCCTGTCTATTACAGCATCCTCTGAGAATGCGCTGTAAGTGGTTTCCATTTAATATTTCAATTACCACTGGGCCTTCAACTCTTCACTGTATCCCAGGGATCATATCTTTACAACACAGCGGTGAGAATATGCGCTGCGAGTGGTTTAATATATGCCGACGCAATCCAGGTTCAAATGCGGTGCAGAGAAGATAAGGAAATAGATCTGATTCAAAGGACATTAGGCTGCTAAGTAAACAAGGAGCATTAGGAATATTAGAGTTTAACTCACTTATTTGTCTTTCTAGGACACATTCTGTAGAGCTTATTACTTACTGACACTTCAACAATTTTCTGTGTTCACACTTCAAGTATATCTGCGGCGCTTGTATCTGTAGTGCTACACTGAAGCTGATATTTGAAGTGATTTCATCGCTTCAACTGACATTTCAACTGCTTACATAGTGTACAGTTCGACTACTTTCATTTCAACATTCCTGTAACGAGGGGTCACGTGTAGACATTGCTTTGTTGTCAAGGATCAGAAGTCAAAATGTTTGGGAGCCACTTGTCTGTGTTACCATGTTGCTTAGCAATGTTCTAGTAAACCTCCCTTTGGCCCTTGAAAAAGGAGAGTTTGTGTACAGAAAAGCGGGAGTGAGTGAGTGAGTTATTTTTCTATTTCTGTGGGTGTGTTTGACCCTTTGGACGCACGGATAGTGGTGTTGAGCGAGTTGTGGAAAGGAAAAGAGACTCGTGGGAGCAAAGGGGAAGGATTAGAGGAGAGGAACAGAAACAGACTCCAGGACTGACGTCAACAAAAGTAACCAGCGCGGAAGTTAAAGGCACGTTACATCCAGAGCAAACATAAAAAATCCACTTCAACCTGCTATTCGTATCGTGAACTGTGTACATCACGTTTTCCCCATGACATTAATCTTTGAAAAATGAGGCTACTGTAACAAAAACAACGTTTGAGGCATTGGCAATAAAATACTCCCCTCAACAGTAACAGAACTTTTTCTTCTTTTAACAATGAAAAATTTCAGTGGCACAGAAAAAAATACTGTAGGCTAAGCAAAACACACACACACACACACACACACACACACACACAGTACCAACCCAAACAGTGTGTGTCCGTGTGTGTGTGTGTGTGTGTTTCCAAGCATGCATATGGTCTCCTACTGTACAGAAACTTCTTTTCACCACACCAGTTTCACTTCTGTGTTTTGTCCTTACTCTCCTCTGTCTCTTGGGTTTCCCGTCAGTGGTGTGAATCATCCGTGTGTGTGTGTGTGTGTGTGTGTGTGTGTGTGAGACCAAGTTGCAGGCAAATTTGAGAAGTTTGTAATAGATGTTTTTCTTGACTCAAACATCATTTTTCATTTGATGCATTTGACATGTCATTCAATATCTGCCTGAAAATTCAACTTGCAGCGCATGAGTGATCACAATAATAACATGCATATATTTATATATAATATATACACACAGCTCACCATTTCAGCTGGTAGCGTGTCTTGTACTCTCTGTCCTCAGAAGCTTTCAGTTCATTGTATGCCTGGAGGAGTTGTTGCCTCAGTTCATTGACCTCACTTTCAGGCTCCACAGAGGCGCCCTCCTCCTCCTCTGTTCTCTCCAGCTCAGCCTGCAGCCTCTCCAGCTCAGCACGACACCTCTTTGCCTCCCCCAAAAGGTGGATCTCAGAATCCTGGGTACTACAGGATGAAACACTGATTTTAGTGCAGTATACAGATACTATTTACAGTACCAAACTAGATTAAAACAGTAGACTGACACTTATGTCATTATTTCTACATGACAGTACCCTCTGCTTTTCAAGAACCACTTCTTATCACACGTTTTCATGCCATATTAAAAATCACTATTGCCTGGATCTTCAGAAAAACAAACCAATAAATATAAAATAAATCCGGATCAGTTAAACAGCATATAACAACTAATAATCATATCAGCCTGAACTCTCGTCTAATTCAGATTATTCACAAAAGCTGTGGTACAATACACACATAGACATAAACACATAGAGGCCGCTGATTTCCTTGATAGACTTTTTTAGTACTGAGCCAATTAGATGTGCTGTACTGTGCGCATTCAGATTGTTTGCTTCTTTTCACAAAAAAAAAAAATGACTCAAAGATGTGTTGTTTCCACAATAAATTGGGGTCTCAAAAGTTAATTTCACTTCATTTATTATGTGCCTTGGTGGCAATTTTGAGAATCAGTGTTCCATTAACGATTTGATGAAGCTCTAAAAGCAGTACGTTTTTTTGATGGACTCTCGGGCCTACTGCAGTCAGTTGTGGTGGTTAATACTGACTCGGATACATCCTTGCTTTCACCTCTTGGCTCACATTAGAAAGTCTGTCTCCACTAAGTGAGTGAGAAGTGACCCCAATCAAAATGTCTCTTCAGAAGCCGGTGGCTTGTCACAGATGCTACTTCCACACTTTCTCAACAGTATTACGAGTGCAGCACAACTAGATCTGATAATGCAATTCTCTTGAAGGACACTTCAGTTGGAGGTCGGCAGTCGCAAGATTTCAACTTCTCTACCGTGCTGTATTCTCAGCATCTTTGCAGTCATAACGCACCTCCAAAGTATGACAGACACACACACACATACATATGAGGGTGACGAATGAACTTGTGTTTTAACATGAAAACATACCTCTTCAGAGTGTCTTGGAGGAGCCTGTAGCTGGATTTCAGTTTGGCTACTTTGGTCTGGCTGATTTTGCCCGACGACAACAACTGAGGAGTACGAAAACAGAAATATTACAATTCATTTGACACGAAATACAGTTCCTAAAGAAGAATTTGCAGGTAGTATGCGATATGATTGATTATTTAGGGTCGATAGTGTCTAACGTTTCTAAATCTTCCTGCTGCAATAGATTTGTGGCAGATTGTCAATCATCCACATCAGAACAGTCCAGCTCCAGCCAGACATTACAGCAGTCCTAAAACTGTTTGGCTTCATTCAGCTAGGTTGGCAACAAATCTCCCTGCGTGGGTGTGCCAGCTCAGGTTGCACCATTTCAAAGTCTTTGATCTGACCCAGAGCTGCCTCCATAAAAGCTAAGATATTAATACAACATCACATTCTATGGGCATCTCTCTTTTCTTTTTTCTGCACAGAATATTCAATAGGACGATATTGCTTTTAACCAGATACAATTCTGCAACAGTAAGCACTTTTGTAATATCATTTCTGGAGAAAATTAAGTTCCAGAAGTTGAAAACTAAATCACGAGACTCAAAAAGAGTTTCAAATTTCACAAACGTTGCTTTATTTCTGTTGTGATTTGCTCAAACTTCAGTTACGTCGCAAGAATATCTCGCCAGGCAGATATCGACCACAACAAAAGACCAACTCCCCGATGTCTGCGAAGAGGATTTGACCCACGTTGGGCTGAATGAACCTTAATCATCGCGGCAGATATCACACTATCAAAACCACCAGATCACAATCTGTATGAAAAACAAACCCCCCAACTATCTGCGAACGGCCCGTGCTCAACGACAAGTAACCACAGCTCTTTAGATTACAGATGCCATTAAGCCCCGGGTGATTTTTAAAAGTTGATAGGAAAAGACACACAGCTGTGAAACCTTGGTAAAACAAAACAAAACACAGCAAAGAGGAAAGGTATCGGGTCAACAGCGTTGCAAGAAAACGATCACTAAGAATGTCTCTCTGTGGCAACGTAGTCCTGTGTGTGTAAACAGTGATATAAACGGTGTTGTTGCCTCTTATCTTCAGAGCCAGGTTGGTAGAATGGGGAGAAATGAGGGATAGCCTCGTCTGTATCAAAGAGCTGCAGAACTGAGGATATCTCAGGTCAGACTGTGTAGCAGGTAATCTAAAGGCAATGAACACATTATATACACACACACACACACACACAAACACACGGGCTGATAACTCACACAGACTTCAAACATCAGGGATAGCCGATTATGTTTTTAGATTAATTATTTTGTTTATCTGGCTACTGTCAGACGTTCCAACAAGTGGCCGACCACGTTCCAAGGGCTGAAAGGACGGAGATATGACTGTTGTGAATGATGCAGATTAGGGCTCTCGTTAATATGATTTACTCAGATGTTTTTTCCCAGTCAGTTCGCATTAGCAGTCGCCCCCCCCAATCCCCCCCCCCCCCCCCCTCCCCAAGGTCATGCCACTACAAGCAAAACACCTGACAAGTATTACATGATCTGTGTTTAAAACATCTGTAGTGTGGTCTCTTGCGTCTTGAAATGGTAAGTGGGTCATCTGGTCCAGATTGATGTCTTTCACTGCAACTTGTCGTGCAATCTAACATTACGTCTTTCAGAAAGCATATTACGGGAACGGGGCGGGATTATCTCATCGCGCTGAAACAAAACAACAAACTGAATTTGAGGCTGAATGACTCATCGAATATATGTTGTGTTTTTCATGCAACGTAGAGGACACACCAGCGTTGCGACGGGGATCCTGGCCATACACCGGGCATTTATCCGAGGGAAGCAGCCTGAAGCTGTTTCAGGCAGCCTCTCTAATTACGGTGCCAAGATTTATCTTCAGCAGTATAGAGTGTTGGGAGTCTTTTTCCTTTATTGGGTGGCTGCATAAGGCTCACACGTGGGCAGACCATCTTTGAAGTGCGATCGAGGCAAACACTGGAAGATATTTATGCAGGCACACGTGGACACACATACCTGTCCATCTACTCCCCCCCCCCCCACACCCACACACACACACACACACACCACTTCAAGCATGTGATCTGTACTGCAGAGCGGCAATAAACCTTCCAGTAAAATGAGTGTGTGGTGCTGCAGGTATGCGAAGTGTATAACAAAAACAACCTGTGGGCTTTAATACTCCGCACCCTCAGGGGGAAAAATAATGACCACTGAGGCACAGCAGTGGATTCACTGTGTGATGGAGAGGTCCATCATCCCGCTCGGTGTGTAGCTCTACCTTCATGTCCTTATTATTGGCTGTTTGAACTGGAATCGAGCCTACAGCTAGATTGAATCTCTTTGTTAGAAGTAGTTGTGTGCTGTAATATTTTCCTTTCATGGCGAGTTCCCCCCATCAGGGCTGAGAGCCACTTCGGTAGATGAAGTCAACTATCCGAAACTGTGTCACTTCTCTAGAAATACGACACGGGCGTGAGACATCCAGAAAGGAAAATCCAATTCCACGAATCACACAAAGTACTGGTCCCAAAAACAAATAATCAGTGCCAAGTTACGGATTTTTTACTATGAGTTCATAGCAAGACTCCAAGTAGGGCAACATCCAGACTGTAAAAGTCACTGGGGGTGAGGATCCAAAATGAATTGTTCACAATACAGAACAAACAATTTGAATAGCTTGTGTTGCTTACTAATGTATTTCAGATGCTCAATGAAATTGCCTTAGGTATGAATAATGTTTGTCGGAGAGTATGACCGCAATTTCAATTAAGTCTATCTAAGAACCACCAAAAATGACCACAGAACCACATCATCACTCAAGACAAAAACAAGTGCATTGTTTATTCATTATTCTTTATTATCTGTTCCGTCAATGGGGACATCACAGCAATTAAAAGTTTTAATAAATGCTCCTCCCGTTGGTAAATGTTACCCGTTGTGTAACTTCACCAACAGCTGGGGCCACAGAATGGAGCGGCGAGGACGAGGAGACGGGGTCATCTGCCATGTTGAAGTATCTTTGAGCAAGGCACTTTCTGTAAAATCACAATTCTATAGTCCAGTTCTCTGGATATGCATGTATAATAAGTGAAATGAGAATTGCCATGTGTGGAAAATGACATTTTTAAGAATATCCTGGGCAAGTTTTCTAGTATAAACCCCTTTGATGCATGACGTCCCCCCCCCCCCTCTCGTCTTCAGTTGTACTATCATAAAGAGGCAAAAAGAACAAACAGATCTCATCTCATTTGAATGAGGTCCTGAGACATTTCTGATGCTTTGTGCATTGTAACAATTTGTCCCATTTCCCTTCATTAAATAACCAGAACCTATTCCACACAGTGCAAAAATGCAAGAGAATCATTAAGCAGAACACAATAAAGAGCAGCCAGCAGTTTCAATTAATGATGATCCTTTGACAACCCGTGAGGCTCATTTGCATCTAATTTCAGGGACATGTTGCAGGTGCACCTTCCTGCTTTTGGTTTGAAATTACTATTTGTATTTTCATATGATATTGGAGAGAGGCTGTCTAAATTAAGTCCACAGTTTCCTGACACAACATGGGAAAGTATTGAATCAGGAAATCACACTGTGACAAAAAAAAAAAGGGGATCCATTAAAGATGTGATGTAGGGCTTATGTTCCTTTTTGAAGCACGATGTGTCCACCAGAGCATATCTTATCTATATTGATTTAGCTCTATTCGGAGTTAATTGTGCCATCTGCAGCTGTATTACGTCGGATAAAATAGACATCGAATGAAGACAGAGTACCGGCAGGTGCTCAATAGTGTTGATTGGGATTCAAGCGAAACTGATTCTAAAGCCTATGTTGATTATTTTTCTTAATTTGCAACGTCCTAAGCCTTGTAAACAGGCAGCAACCTTATTGAGTCTGAAAAGTGAAGGCAATGCAGGCGTGTCTTAAACTTGCATTCTTTTTAAATGGTAATAAAGGGGCGACTCCTCGGTCATTAGGCAAACCCCATTTCTCACTTGATTTATAACCTCAGTTTATTTATGGTCTCAATCGATAGTTTAAAGTCTTCAATACAGCATGAGGTTCATTTAGTAAATTAAGGTCCCATTTAAAGTCAAATAGACAATATGCTTTAGGGCGTGGCCACCTTGTGATTGACAGGTTGCCACCACGTGGTTGTCTGGTTTGGGAGTTGTTTTAGAACTTTCACCGTACCACAGCGCGTTTTCGGTTCATGAATCACGAGTAATTGCAACATTTTCGTCTCCCACCATCACCGAGCTTCACCCTTTTGTGTCACTTTCAAGCTCAAAAATACTAAGACGGCAACGGCCAGAAACCAAGATGGCGACCATCAAAACTTAAGGCTTCAAATTTGAGTCCAAAAACCAATGGGTGACGTCACAAAGACTTTGTTTTATTCTCATATACGGTCTATGTAAATCCAGAAAAACAGGTTGTTTGTCGTAATTGAAACAAACCCTCTTCATCGCTGCTGTTGGCCATGGATTTTACATTATTTGTACCCACCTAAGCCTACTTTGGAGAATTTACAACAAGGCTTTGGAATCTGAACTGGGTCAGGAAAAGACTTTACATTTTTGTGCTGCGGACATACCTTTGTATGCAAACAACATGGCGTTAAAAATCTGTTGAGTGGATAGTTCCTGTGCACTGAGTCATTTTCGCTCTTCAGGGAAATGAGCAGACTCGAGAGTGAGGCAGGACGTGCCGTCCATGCACCGACTGCAGGCAAAGTACCTTCCTCTCTCTCTCTCTCTCTCTCTCGACGTCCCTCCCTGCCTCAATTTCTTTCCCTCTCCCACACGCCACAATGCTGCTGATATGGTGTTTTGCATTACGCAATAGTACTGCCCCTCCCATCCTCTCCAACTCAGCACCCTCCCTCTCTCTCTGCCTCTCTCTCTCTCTCTCTCTCCCTCACTCGTCCTGATATTAATGACACAGCTATCTGAGGCAGCGGCAGTTCCCCTGCACTCTCCCTCCCGCAGGCTGGGCTCATACTCACATACACTCTTTAACCAATAGGACACTGGACATACATTCACATACTCCTTTCACTTACAATCTGCAGCCGCAGGGCACAGACATACACCACTATACGCATTCAGACACTTTGAGTTCATATCAGAGGCAGTTGCAGACACTTTCACTTCACACACACACATTTATTTCTCCTTTACAAATCTCAAACGAAAAAAAAAAAAAAATGAGGACAATTGTGCTTTGCGTTTGTGCGAGCCTCCTGCTTACAGCCACCTTGGTGCCGCGCATCAGCTGGGCAGCGGACCTCCCCATCAATTCACACCAGAGGTGGGACGCGAGAGGACCTTATTCTTCAGGATCTGAAACTGGGACTCCCACCTCCTGCCCCATTAAACTGAGACCCTCGGGCCAGTGTGGGAGCTCCGGGGCCGGGGCAGAGGAGGGGGAGGACTGCCCTTACCAGCTCACCCTGCCTCCCCTCACCATCCAGCTGCCCAAGCAGTTCAGGCTGCTGGAGAAGACGATGAAGGAGCTGCAGAGTCTGAAGGAGGTTGTCAACAAGCTGAAAAGCGGGTGCCAGGAGTGCCGCGGGGCACGGGGCAGTGGAGCTTCTGGAAATCAGCAAGCTGACCAGGGACAGACGCAGGTCCCCATTCAGAAGGATGCTGAGGGAGAAGTGAGACTGGACCTGGCAGGACAGGACGTGCAAGGTGGGTCCAGCCAAGAGGAGAGGGGCGATGGGATGGTCCCTGGAGCTACTGTGGACGTTGCTGGAGTGGGGCATGGTTCTATTTTTGGGAAAATTACACCGAGCCCGAGCAGTATGCAGGAGATGCAGGTAAGAGGCGCAGTTCAGTCTCACAAAAAAAGAGACACTTTTAATTGGAAAATGCAGCACTTCATTATGAATGAGGGCATTTTTTTTTTATTTTTTTTTTTACACTAAATGCAAAGATGAAGCCTCTGGGCGTATCGACAGTATGTACACATTCAGAAAATCTTTCCGTCAATACAATTTTAGTTTTGTCAGCCTAATCTAAAATTCACATAATCAATAGTTTAATCATTGTTCAAACGGTTTAAAATCAGCAGACAATCTGTGCCTTAAAAACAATATTCAGAGGTCTGTACAAACAATAGGGGCACTGCACCAATTTCTGTATTTCCATCAAAGGCCATGTCATTGTCAGCCTTGTGAAGGTTTTAGTGACATTGACCTAAACAAACTAAACTAGAGTGTGCTTTATAAACACTGGAGGAACAAAGTCACCGAAATTTGCCCAGTCAAGTGTACCCAGCTGGAATGTAAACTGGCAAGATGTTAAAAGACCTGTGAAGTCCGACGTGGCACCAAGCCACCGGGGAAAAATTCCTGGTACTGTAAACAGGACTTCAGCGTTAGACGCCAGCCAAACGGCCGCAAAGTTCGTTGACTCTCACAGACACTTTGGCGGACGGCCAGCCATCACGCAGACGCGCTTCTATTCTAAAATTCTAATTGGCTGGTAAAACAATGAAGGACGGGGCTGGCGACTTGGGTAATCCACCTGCTTTGTATTCTGTGCACAGAAAATAAATTTCCTTCCTCTGGCCCTTCCCAGGTGAAGCTGAATAAGATGTCGGCCAGCCTGCGCAACGCTAGGAACCAGATCTCGGCCGTGCAGGGGCGTCTCGAGGGGCTCAATCTGCTCAACATGGACAACGTGCAGGCTATGGTGGATAGGCGGGTGGAGAACATCAGCGGAGTGGTCAACAAACTCAGCTCCACGTGCAATACCCAGTGTGCCGTGCAGAACACCCCTCAGTGTAAGCCTGATCTAATTAAGATTACTTCTTTTTTCTTTGCTATATTGAATCCATCTGAAAGGCCTCTCCATCGCCTCGGCTATTTACTATACATGTATTCTCTTTTGACCGAAACCCCCTCTCTGTCTCTTCTATTGTGTTATATTCCATTCTGTTCCATCTTTGCTATCTTTCCGAGCATGATCAAGAAGACCTCTCTCTTTCTTTATCTCTTCTCTTTATATTCTTTTCTGTTTCTTTGAAATCACCACAGATGTGATGTTATGGTAATGTAACTCACGCACGCAACCATACACATCCAGCAGTTTGAGGTTGACGTGAGGTGAATTTTCAGGCTTTGGGATCTATCCAATCATGCCCAAGTGGACATGGCGACTTGTAATCACTACCAGCTACCAGACTCTGGGTGGTCACCTTCACCTATTGAGGCCTTGCTTTTCTGGGAAATGGGAAATGAAAGCTTCCAGGGCTGACGATGACATTGACACACGGTGGTTTGTTGCAAAACGATTACGTAAAATCACGAGGGGAATTTTCCATCAGCTTCACACTTTGCTAAGTGAGGGTCTGCAAAAGCTTCACATGTCCACTACATTGCGATTACAGAGCTCTCATTCGGCTAAGTGCAGCCATAACAAAAAATGACCACGGCAAAATAGCTCGAGGTTGAGGTCACACCGTACACGAGTGAAGCGATATGACAACAGGCGTCGACGCGAGAATTCAAATCAACTCTTATATAACAAATTCAAGTGCGTTGACATTCCGCTGCTCTCCATATGCAGAAACTCAGAAAGGGGAGAGGGAGAAAGAGAGACAGATACTTGGCGCCTACGCTACTACGTAGTGTGAACATTTAAAAAAAAAAAAAAAAAAAAAAAAAAAAGCCCACAGTTTCAAGATTCAGGTTCAGTTCTGTAAAGACAAGAGGAAGTCCAGATATTCATGGGAGTAGAACGTCACGATGGAGAATGTGTAAAAACGCATCAATAGGGATTGCAAACTAGCCGAGCATACCAAACACTCCGCTTTACATTGATGTAAAAGCTTATTTGGACCAGGGCACAGTTGAAATGCAGGCCTCTTTTCAGACTGGAACTGAATAATATCCCAGTATTGCACGAGTGAATGAGAATGCGACACCATATTGGGGCTTTCATGTAGAAAACAGATGCGAGCTTAGTCCTAAATAGATTAGCTGGGACAGTGGTGTGAAGGGAATCCCAGCTTTCTTTCTTCCTCTGCGTTTTCTTTCCCCCTAAATTTACCACTTTCTCCTTCAAACTCTCCTTTAATCCCGTCCTCTCTCTCTCTCTCTCCCTCATACATCCATCCTCAGTTTATTCGTCATCTCTCCTTCTCTTGTCTTAACCTTTTCCCGTCTCTCTCTCTCTCTCTCTCTCTCTCTCTCTCTCTCTCTCTCTCTCTTTTAATCCCATTTACCGGTGCCTTACCCCTGCCTCTCGCTTCCTCCGGAGGTCATGCTCTCGAGTGCTCATTCCTGCATAAAACAACTAGCTCTCATTATCTCTCGACAACAACACGAGAAGTGATGTGGGGCGGCTTTCCCCAACATTAGTCACGGAAGGGCACGCAGGGTCAGTAACACTTGTCTTTGTACATCAATCTGTCATGTTACACTCAAGCACCGGCAAATTATTTCCGCCGCAAGTTAGGAAATGGTGCCTGATGGAGTCGAAAGTCAATCCAAAAAAAAAAAAAGCAGACATGAGACAGCTGTTGTTACCATGGAAATAAACTGTCTGTAATGATAAGACTTCTGCAGTTTCGCAACACGAGTATAAACAGTTACGCTGATATGTCTTATTCAAAAAGACACGAGTGACGATTGATATGAAATTCACACTTCAGATCTTGTAGAGAGGATTCCATCATGCCATACCAATCCTATTTTATTTACAATGTGAAGCCTGTTAATCCTAAAATTGCTACACCAGATGCTTGATGGATATGTCCCTCTACAGTCCATGCCACGAACACTGAATGTCATAAGTGCTTAGTGAAGCAATTCATGGTTAAATGGTTTCCCTGCCAAGTCGTGGATAAATCATCGTAGCATGGCTAGAGATTTGCACAAACCAAATTTAAAATTCAGTTTTCATCCAAAGCAAAGCAGACCTGAGGTGTCTGAAGATCATATCAAGATAATATTTCCAGGAGATATTATGTGAGACAGATGTGTATTTTCAACCCCAGATGGGAGGAGTTGTAGTGATGGCGCCTTGGCAAGCACATTTTAATAACTCACACAGACAAAGGGATTTATAAACCAGCCTCACTGGTACGGCTCATTAGGCTACACTACACAGTTCAAAGCAACATTTACACCCAGTGGCTTTAGAAAAAGGCATCTGAGGATGCTAGAAGAAAATGAATTTTTCAAACTTTTTTATCCCCAACTTCTTTGTTCCGAGCTCAAAAATACAGCAGCTGACGAGGAAAAGAGCTAATAAAACACCGGCATACATTACCCAGACATTGTAGGCCAACGCAGAATTGCAATTTCACCGTCAAGCAAGACTGACGGTTTGTTTGCCAAGATGCTTTAATCACTCACAGCTCACTGCTGTAAGCATTCATTTCCCCCCACTTGGCCCTGCTGCAAGCACTAATCTTCCCTTTCCCTCCTGTCAGATGTATAAAGGCCTTGAGGTGACTGGATAGCAATTCATGTTACTGTTCAGCTACATTAACTCAACTACAAACAAAAGAATGGATGCCCAGTCCGCTACGCTGTCGGAAACTGCTCGTCTGCGATGTGATGACGCGCAACTTCCTCGAAAGGAAGGGTGCTGCTTTTTGATGAGAAATTATTTCTGTCAAAACAGACAGTCGTCTATTTAAGCTGCTTTTGCTGGGAAAGATTATACTATCACTTTGAATACACATTTCCTTTCCGGTACAGGTGCTAATCGTAGCTGACAAACGGGGTTGTCACAGAGTATGGTTCCTTGTCAACAGAGCTGTCTTCCTCTCATGCCAATCATTTATCTGTGTGCAGTCAGCCAAAACAGGCAATGCGGTAGGGTTGGTCAAGAAGTCAGTTGTCAGCCTTTAAGATAGCAGGCTACCGCCGTTTGTGGACGTTGGTCAGCGAGCAAGAAAGCAGCCAAAGCATCTGTAAGTGGCTGATATTAGAGTTATTTAGGGCAGGCACTGTGCCAGAGGAAGTCAAATTAGATGGCTCTCGTCTGCCTGCGAGTACAGGCTGCACAAACAGATGAGGACAAATGAGGGGGGGGGGGGGGGGGGGGGGATGTAAAGTGAAGGAACTGGAGTCATTGAAAGAATTTACAAGACAACGCTTTGAACGCAGAGTGCAGACAGAGCCGTTAGCGTGACAAGGACACACTTTTTAACCTCACGCTCGTCTCTCACACTGCTCTCCATATGGAGTGGTCTACCGCCTGCAGCTGTTTTGCACACAACTTATTCTGAAGATTTAGAAGATGGCTGCAAAGTCAAAAGCACCCAAAAATCTGAACGGTGCCCCCAACTACCAGGAGGTAGCGTTAGTGCTCACAAAACACTACTCGGCCTTCTCTTCCCCTCCCTGTGCTTCAAGAAACCCTGACGTCTGGCCCTCTGCAATCAGTATTGTTCCCCACTGCCTTTGCTCTATTATAATCTACCAAGCCACTAAACTGATTTAACAGTATGACAAAACTGTATCAGCAAAGGCATGCGTCAAACACACTCAGCAGGGGTCCACATGCTGCCTGCCCAATGTCAGGATGATTTAGACCCCAGGTGACGAACGTGTGGGGAGGGGGTACGCCTCTCTAATCCAGTTTTACACTTTCCCACGTTTTTGACAAATCTGTTCCTTTCAATTCCCAAATGCTAACTGACGGGATCCTTTGGACCTCGGTTTTGGATGGGGTCAGCAGCCTGCAGCGAGACACAGGGGACAGAAGCAAGCGTTTGAAAAATAAGTGGGCAGGTATAAAAATATGGTGGAAGAAATCTTATAAAGTAGTGGCGCTGTATGGAATGGGCCTGTGGTGCGGCACAGGGGGAAGGTCACTGACTTTTATCCTTCAACAGTGGCCCTTAGTCTTTCATTTACTTTCTTTGATGTTGGAGTCCTGCTTGCGATTTCCAGAAAGGGGAACAATCATGTTGAGAGGCAAAGGATAGGTTAGGGTGCTCTGCTTACTGAAAGATAGCAGACTATACTCTGTTTTATGCTTGATGACTTGTTGAACTTCAGTTTGATCCACACGTGGAACAGGGAATAATCTGCTAACACGTTGGTTAAAGAACATGCTGAACCGTTTTGTGTTTGAATACACTGCCCCGGAAATGTATGCAGGAATGAGGACTTGGATAAAGCTGGATTTCCTGCTAATTTATCACATTTTCTCTCCCTTTCTTCGGTCTTCGTCAGCCTCGGGGGCTATTGCTAGTACTGTCTCTTGGCCGGGCAGAGACAAACGCCAGAGCAATGTGAAAAGAATATTTAATATCATCCAGTAACATCCCTTTACTTCTCTACCCCCTCACTCTCTCTGTATCTCCAAGCAGTCATCTTAGCCCCTCGGGATTGTTCAGACTACAATGTGCTGGAGGCGAGGAAGAACGGTGTGTATCGGGTGACCCCTGATCCCCGCAACGGCACATTTGAGGTCTTCTGTGACATGGAGTCTTTTGGAGGTGGATGGACCGTGATACAGCAACGGCTCGATGGGTCTGTCAGCTTCAACCGCACCTGGGCCGAGTATAAGAAAGGCTTCGGGAACCTACGGTAATGGGGCTTGTGTATCATTCCTAGGCTCCTCTCAAAGGATGTCTTAGGATGGGGGGAAACGCTCGTTAGAAACTGAGTCTGTAAAATGTCAAATGTTGCTTCAAAGCTTGAATAGACAACCATATCCATCAGGTATTTTTTTTTTTAGGTCTTATTCTTTATGAAAAAATGTGAGGGGGGTTGTAAGTATTTTACAAACTTTAGTGGAAAAAGCTAAAGCTGAATTTCATTCTATTTGTAGAAACAATATGGAGGCTTAAATACCACATACAGTAGGTAGAAGATGGTGGAGTTCAGATATGACCACAACACATTTATATTGCAGGGTAGTTGATGTGAGGAACTGGAAAACTGTAAGTCTGAGAAAATGTGAAGGTCATATTTTTATTTGTTTCTTGTAAATCTCCATAACGTATGGAGGTGAATTACAAAATCACCTTTGACAAAAAAAAAAGAAACCCATGGCAAAACACAAACCCTAAAACTTTGAACTGAAGAAAATCCCCAACTAAACACCAAAGCTTCACAGCAAGCTGCACCTACTTACCCCACAACTGTGGGCCAGAAACTGCTCTTTTATCAACTTCTCAGCATCACCTAACTGGAACCTACCATCTGCTCAGGTAACCATGGGGGTGAACTAGACCGATACAAATCGTTTAAACAATACACAAAGCATTAATTCAAGATTCCTCTCTTACTGGAGACAAGCAGAATGCATATTTAGGACCTACGCACACTCACCAGTGCACCGACTTTAACATAATGCCATTTGTTACAAAATAGTTTTTCCCTTCCTCCCCGGTGCCTAGTCACTCAGTGCTGGGAGGACCTAACTATGCACACCTGTTCCCTCTATCACTGATTGTTCACCACCTGTTCTCACAAGCCGTGATTGTTCAGCACCTGTTCTCACTATCACTGAAAACAACTAAATGAATAGAAGTTACCGCTTTAGAACTTTTTTACAGATACTAAACTTGTTGACTAAAATGAATGATTGAAGTTTAAAAATTGAACAAAACAAAAATGTGTTTAAGAGAAAATGGAGGGAAGCAGCTTCTTCATACTGACTATATTTTGTTTTAATGCAGTGCCTCTACTATAACTGCATTCAAATTTCAGCAAATGTTCTCTATTCCTCTCTGTACTCCTGTAGGAATAACCAATAGTTACCTCTTGATATTCATGCCTACAGATATATCATAACCTCCCACTGAAAGAATAATGTCTCCTCTCATCCTTCGTTTACTGACGCATCACTCTCCCCTTGCATCTCCTCCTTTCCTCTCCTCCCCTCTGGGGATAAATTAATTCAGATGTACTGTAACCACTTTCTCATCAAGTATACAAGCACGTGAGCCTGTAAATAATCTCTCATTTGACTTTGTCCTATATCTCCTCCTTCCTCTACCCTTCCCCTCTGCTGTAGAAGCGAGTTCTGGCTGGGCAACGACCATATCCACTTGATGACGAAAGCCAAAGACATGGTCCTACGCATCGAGCTGGAGGACTTTGAGGGTGTCCGGGAGTATGCAAAGTACGACCAGTTCTATGTGTCCAATGAATACCTTCGCTACCGGCTGTCGATCAGTGGCTACAGGTACAATATTAGATTCTGTGTGTGAATGAGTGTGTGATTAAATATTCATAAGTAGGACTACATTATATGTATATATATAAATATATCCATGTGTCATTGTAGCGGGACAGCTGGGAACGCCATCATTTTCAACAAGCACTTCAACCATGACCAGAAGTTTTTCTCCACGCCCGACCGCGACAACGACGTGTATCCCTCCGGAAACTGCGGCGCCTACTACAGCTCCGGCTGGTGGTTCGCTGCCTGCATGTCCGCCAACCTCAACGGGAAGTACTATCACAAGAGGTACAAGGGTGTCAGGAACGGGATCTTCTGGGGAACATGGCACAACATGTCGACAGAGTACTACCCTACTAACTACAGGCAGGCCTTCAAAACTGTCAAGATGATGATGCGGCCCAAGAACTACGCTCCTTAGGAGGACGGCTAAATATCGAATATAGTCAAGACGAACAGATAGATGGACGAACACAGACAAAGACAGACAGAAAATGGATGAACAAGTAGAAACTCAGAAACTCATACACATG
Organism: Leptoclinus maculatus; assembly: GCA_032191485.1. NCBI lineage: Eukaryota > Metazoa > Chordata > Actinopteri > Perciformes > Stichaeidae > Leptoclinus > Leptoclinus maculatus. Next base: position 7,171,219 of record JAVDOI010000019.1, on the reverse strand, counting down.
AGCATAGTCAAGCATTTGCACACATTTACACATGCATACGTGTACACCGGAAAAGCAACTTTAAGCCCTTTAGACCGTTTGAATGCAGTAACAACAAAAATAATTGAGAAAAAATGTAACTTTTTCCCTCTGCAGTGAGTGTGGCCTTCAGAATGTTGGATTAAAATGATGATACTAAAGGACAATGGACTATGAATGATGATGGCCTAATAAAAAAAAATAAAAAAAGCACATGCAGTGTAAAGGCCAGCCTCCTGCAGGGGCCATAATATTATATGGAGGGTTACCGTGAAAGATTTTTCACTGTTTCTCTGACATTTTTCCACTTTGTGTCCTGCTGCCTCCTGCTATAAACCCAGCAGAGACACAGCACAGCACACAGTAGTAGTAAAAACTAATGAGCTGTCATTTTCTCCGCTCTAAATGGTTTCATAATTAACAGCAGCCACTCAAGTGAGGGATACGAGAGCTGATGAAACAGTTTTGAGTGGCACTGAAATTCATTGTAAACGACTTCATGCTGGGGTCAGAGTCAAACGGTTCAAAAATGTTTTTAAAATAACTACAGCAAGTGATATACTACACACTTTGGGCGGCAGTGCACTTAATGGCTTCTGTGTCGTTTGTTTAATTACACTGGGACACTTTGCTAAAGTACTGTCGTCCTACACAGTATAAAACATCCCCGTATGAATATGCAGCCTGAGATACAATTTCTATTGGATCATTTCCGAGTACATTCTGCATTATTGATGCTCAAGTAAATTCTTCTTGAAAGCAGCCCGCGGAGCACGACACTGCTGCAAGAAAAACTGTTCCAATTGTGTTTCCACCGTTATCTCTAGCGGCACTGAACTACTGCTCATCTCTGGATGTCACACACCAGTTTTCACATGTCGAAAAAAAAAAAAAAAAACATCCCTGAATCACCACTTGTACAATACTGCCGCCTAATGTTAGAAAACTGTATAGCATCATTTAATCCATTCTATACACACTGTGAATGGGAAGGATGGGGAGAGAAATGTTTCACTTTAAGGACGTGTACAGTATTTATTTTATTTTGTGAGGTATGATAGCTTTTATATAATACATAGGTCATACAATACAAGGTCTAATTTGTTGACATTTGAGCAATGATAAAGTGTGCATTATTGTGACCATTTATAGTAATTATGTGTGTATTTGGAGCTTTGTGTGTACAATATTGATCTTTTCTATCATTCATATTCATCTGTCATGCCAAAAGATATGCACTTTTTATACAAAAAAAAATAATAAAGTTCTATCTACATGGCTGTGTACATTGCAGTGTTTGGAAGGTTGAAATTGTGTCGATGCCCGCTCATCTTTATTGCAAGCATCTTAATGAACGTTTAACATGATGAGTATCCATGAGAATAAATCCCAGAAGTGTGGGCTTATTTGACGGCTGTAAAAATTGAGGGATGAGGCCCATAATAAATGGGTTAGTGAGGCGCTGACTCAATAAAACGACCCAGTCAAAGAATGAGTTCATATCAACGTCACAGAAGATTAATGACCACACTGTGGGACTGTGAATTTAATGCCAGTTCATTGCATGTGACGATCAAGTTAATAAAAAGGTATTGTGCTCATCCACATGATGATCTCAAGTTCCAAGTATTCACTTTTGTTTAAAGCTTAATAAACGTTAGTACGAAGTGATATTCTACGCATCAATTTAGCTGGAAAATGAAATGATTGGGGATTTTTTTCTTTTTTAGTTGGAGTAAATACTGTCACTGCAACTGTCAAAATGTGATGTCCGACTTTTCTATTAGCTGTCCGAAATGCCATTCACAAGAAATGTGATCATTTATCGACATGCATGAGTCTTACCTCATCCAGGCACTGGAAAGCAGGACTCGCAGTAACATCAGTACTAGCAGAGGGCTGCTCCTCTGGGAGTGCAGCATCAGGAGCAAGGGCCACGAGAGGGTTGTCCTCCATCCCCCTCTCCTCTTGTTCTTCCACCTCCACTTCTCCTCTATTGGGATTGCTGCTATCCTGCTGCTCCTTAAATAGACTCACTAATGCAAAACATAGAGAAAGATACAGCCGATCAACCAATCATCTATCAATGTACACATAGAGAGGTAGATGATTGGAGGAAGCTGGACAGCAAGGGGAGAGAGAGCAATGTATGTATAATAGGGTAGTAAACAAACATCAGCAATAGGCTATGCATGATGGGTATCTTGCAATATTTGTACTCTCTCTGTAATTTCTTGAGAGGTGAACAAGGCTATACTGCAAGTAATCAGTAGAGGGGTCACAAGGTAATTTGATGCAAAAGGTGCTGTAGCTCAACTACCTGGAAATACTGGCAAACCGGAAATACTAGCAAGGACACACTGGTACATTACAGTACACAGTAAGTACATTTAAATTGGACTTTTAGTCTTTTTTGCATAAACGACACAGAATACATAATAATAATGATATGACGATAAATTACAGGCAGAGTAAACAGGGGTATCACTTAAATACATTTTTTTGGCTTTTATTGTGAAGGATTCGAGTTGGAAACCTGTTTCCGGGCGATATTAGAATCAAGACACTTTTGCTTTGTGATTATAATTTTGGGGCATTTTAACAATAAAAAAGTAGACAAATGTGCTGTTTGTTATATTACATGCGGTATGCAATGTCATTCGACCGACAGACAGCCATACTGGCACTTTCACACATTTAAAAACCCTGATAGTGATTTTCTCTCGCGTTTTAATTAAAAAAATTTACTTATAAAATTGTGAAATGTGTGCACATACCGTTAACTAAAAACTGTACGCGCTAGTTTACGACTTTTATTTGCAAGTAACGTTACTGTGTTTGCGTCGGTGTTCGTCGTAAACAAAGAAATAAAAGATTTATGCAAAAGTCTTACTTTGGAATGTCTTGAATCCTCGCGCACGTCTTCACGACTTCGTCCCTTATTTATTATGAAACTTCAAGACCATACATACGCATTGAATAACGTTACAGCACGCAGTTAATGTTTGCAAAACTCAATCACGGATTTCTTTCCGGCTGAATGGTTTGTTGTGGTTATCTTAGCAACAAAGTCAGACGTCCCCAATAATGTCCGGTGAAGTCCCTTATTTTCACATTGATTGTTTTTAAATAAGCAATATGTAGCTTTTGTTCCTTAAAGTTACTAGTTAATAATATACAAATATGTAAAAGTTTAAAACAACCCAAACAAATGATCCCAAACCTTATTTCTACACTTGCAGTGACTGTCCAGCAGATGGCGTGAAACAGTAACTGTGGTCTCACTGCACATCATGTGTCCTGCTTTGCCAACAGAGACCAGCATCAAAGGTCAGCTGACAGTGAACACTCTGAATGGAAGCACTCAAATTAAATTGGATTCAACTGACCTGAATCCAAGGTGAGAGGGATGGTGATGATGCAATACTGCTGTTCCCCTGTTAGCTTCTTTCCCACAGTGCACTCTGGGAGCTGGCACGACCCATTACTCACTCCCTGCAACAGCTGCAGGGATGTGTTATCTCGGCAATGTACGTGTGCGCTGCCCAATATGTGTGTGTACTGTGTGTGCATACAGTATGTATGAAAGCAAGAAGCACCTTCTCCTTAATATTATGGTCAGCCTTGAATCTCTGTTGGTGATGAATTATGGGAGACTGTTCTAGACTGTGTTTCCTACTTATCCTGATTTACCTTGGGTTTACTGGCTGGTGCACAAATGACCCTCCTCTTCAAAAGGCTGTTTTCAGTCTTACTTATTTTTTGTCTACAAAAGTTCACAAAACCATATGGCTTAGCATTTGGTACAGAGTCCACTTACAATGAGGGTGAGTGGATTATTGTGTGCAGGAATAAAGGCATGCAAATTAATATGCATACTCTCTTACAACACATGCATGTGGAAAAAGCCCTGATTGGTTGAGTATTGATGTTTGCATGAACACATGATCTTGCTGAGTTCAACTGACATCATTACAGTGATGCCTTTTATGCAACTTCAATTCCCCTTAACCTGGGCCAACTGATGGTACACTCCTATGCAGTTTGGTTGTTTTGGCAGACAAGGTATGCAATTTCTTTGTGCACTAAAACACCAATAATGGATGTTCTAGTGATTGCAAATGAGTTTGACACATTATTCATAGGTTGGCTTCTGTTATAATGGCACATTTTGTTTTTTTAATGTAGGACAAAAACGCCATCTGCTGTTTTTCCATTTTGAGCCAGTATGAATGAAGGGAGGAAAAAAAAGCAGAGTGCCATCCTCCTCGTACATGTAAGAATTCAGACACTCTAATTAAACCTGTTAATTATGTAGACCTTATATTATCGCCCCTTGTTTAAGCCGAACAAATCACCCAGGCCTTTGGGTTAAATATTTTTTGCGGAAGTTTCCAAAATTAACATTGAATCCTTTCCAAAAGTCTGGATATGATAACTTCTGAATCCTGGCAGACTCTTGTGTTGAAAACGTGCCCATTCTTGTGCCACTAATATTACCACTTTGGGCTAAATAAAGCACAAGGCCCAGTTTTATAGCTATTTTGGGTGAGAAAAAACTGCAAACGTATGTGGGAATAATAGAAGGACTCTGAAAGTTTAAGAGTTTTTGCTTCAGGTTACTGTTTGTTGCAAAGTCAGTCATTGATTTACACAAACTGTACGATTCTAGTCCCTTAAATACATATTAGCTGATGTTGCTTTAACTTTTCACCTCAGTTAAACTTATTAAATCAGCTGACTGTATGTTCTATAAAACTCTGTTTCACCATGTCAACCAAAATTGCTGACTTGAGATTCACGAGTTCGCATGAATTTCTTGCAGTGCTCTGAAGTTTAACGATCTACAGCAGATGTTGATGATGGATGTTGAATCAGTCACCAGGGAGAGTTAGCAGGGTGGAAGACTGGGATAATAGATAGCTGGGTGTATGTGTATGTGCATGTAGTGGCATGGCTTTAGGGAGTCTGTTGAGTATGCATGCCCCCCTTATGATGATCCAATCCTTGGATTCATGAGTAAATACCTGCAAAACTAAATCACCATAAGCCTCAGCTTTACTTTGTGTTTGGTGCTACATTAGCATGTTACACGCCAAACTAAGATGGTGAACATTATAACTAAACATTAGCATGTTAGCATTATCATTGATGTAGCATTAGCATGCCGGCATTAGCATTCATGTCAAAGTATGGCTGTACCTATGGTATAAGTACAGTACAGCCTCACAGAGCCACTAGCATAGCTGTAAACCCTTAGTCTTGTCCTTAAACATAAAGCAGATTTTCATCCATACAGTATGTAGATCTGCTGCTACTCTTATGTTGTGAACTCAGAGAGTAGGTCGAGAACCACAGCAACCATGGAGTGTCCCATTGTGTGAATGCACGTCCTACATGTGTTTGTTTGCTTACTAGCCCGTGCACAAACCAGGCCTTTGGAAACAAGTTTACTGCTGTATTGTAGTCATCACAAATGCAAATGGTAATTGGGGGTAAGTTTTTACAACCTCCACCACCTCCAGGTTCCTCTCTTTTATGTGTGGTTGGTTGTTGGGATTTTACCATTTTAACACCCCCCCCCCACACACACACACACGCACACAATGTGCAGTGTTTTTTTTTCCATGCACAAAATCTGCTGTTACAACGTCTCTTGTCAAAGACTTTGTCCTTCAGACAAGGCGTCTGGAGGGAGTTTATAAACAGATGTTTAAAGTCTCTTAAAACCTTGAAACCAGCTTTTTATTGAAGCCCGGTCTGAATCTTTTGTGCACTTTAAAAATACTATTCGTGTCTTTGAGAAAGCGTTCCCTTATTATTCGAAGGCACAATAGAAAACAAGAGATGAAACTTGAGATGTTATGATTACCGTTAAGTCATTTCACCAGGAGGGATGGAAACGGGAAACTTAATACAACTCCTCGTTGTTGGATCCGACCGCATACTGCTGAGTTGACATCCTGTATATATATTTTAGCACCATCAAATCTGAGTTTAGTGCACTAACCTAAAACATAAATCACTGAGAAACTGAGAAGTGCCTTTTGGCAATCTGTGAGAGTGATGTCATTCTTCAGACCTCTGTGGAGAATCCGGAGCATTGTTCCTCGGTGTGTCAGTGGGCAGACCAGAGGCATCGGAGCCCTCCAGCTTGGACTCCTCTGACTCACCAATGTCCACGGTTCTCCCAGACAAAAAAAACACAGGTACTGAACAGCTGTGTCTGTGTTTTCAGTGTCCTTGTCTTTAAGAATGATCAACTAAAGCCATATGTGTGAGCAGCAACAAATGTCAATATCTTGACTCATTTGGAACAAATCCTGAAGTTTAACGAGAGTTTAAATCTTCAATTACTTCAAGCTTGAACCCAATGAGTTATGTGAACACAATACACTGTGTTGAATTGTAACGTATCAGATTCGACTGTAGTAAATAATGCGATTCTTTTGTTGTGTCACCTTTCGCCATGTCATGTAGGACTTTTATTATTATTGTTATTATGTGTATTAACTCATTGTTTTTCCCTCATGTCAAACAGATACACAATAATCATTTTCCCTATATAATACTGGATTATGTGATACAATATGCCATGCAGGATATACTGGATCCTATACTGGATACAACTGGCTAGACGGCTTCGTTTGTTTTGATAGGACGGTATTCCTGTCAGCACCACTAGAGCAACACCTGGTCTGGATATAGTGTGTGTGTGTGTGTGAACATGTGTGTATGCAGGGGCAAATTCTTTGGGCGTTAGATTTTCGAAGCCTTTGATTGTTCGTACCATTCCTCGTTCAGAAAGTCAGGAAGAAAATATGTTCATTTAATGGCATTTTATGGCCAGTTTTATGGTATTCCTGCAGTTCCAAAAGAAGAAGTAGAAGGTTTAACGGACAATGGAGGTCAAGAAGTATACGTTCCTGATGTATTTTAAACACTGAATAAGTTGTATTGAAACAAATTGACCTTCCTGTCACTGGTCACAGACTGATCTTCTCCATGTTATCAGTATATTGGCCCCTATATGAGAACCAAACCATTTAAAAAGCCTCTTCTCCTCCTTTTACCTTTCATTTGGTCTTTCTTTTTATTTCACAAAGCCAGATTCTGTTCATCCCAAGGCCTGATACCCTTCTAGTGGAAGTATACATGTCGTGCCGCTCATGTAACAAGTAACTAATCATCTGTGGTTGAGCCCATACATGCACCAGGCTGGTGTCCAATAAAATGAAACAAATTTGCCAGCTGCTGCACATATAAGCTGAGAGGGAGTGGATGCTTACTTCTGTTTTTTGAGCTACAGCTAGTTTTCATGATGCACTTTCATGAAAACATTTGGGAAGTCTAGCTCCATGCTAAATGAAAAGCTGAATCAATTTAAGCTAATGCCGTTCACCTTTAATGCCCAGTCAGATTATAGTTTCCTGGAACCGACTGAATCACTGTCTTTGTTCACATGGATGACGTTGGATTGTAACCAGTTGAACAAAGTAGAGCCACGAGTGGCAAAGAAAGAGACTACTGTCGCAAACAAGAGAAAAACATACTTTTAATAGATTAAATTACTGCCAGATAAAACCCTGCTTCTATCTATTTAAAGTCTGACAACTCGTGGTAAAGCTTGTACTGGTAGTGCAGAAAGTTAATTGATTCCAGGTATGTGACCCTCCAGGACCTTTTGAGGTGGAATTAATCCAAGGACACCCCTAAATGTCCATGGGGATTAGAGTAAAACTACCACCACCTTCTTGTTTCCACTGAGGAAAGGATAGAGTCCTGTATCTATTTTACTGTGCTCCACAAACCTGTATGGATTTCATGGTAAAGGATTTGGGGGGTAAATTGAAGTACCTCAGAAGGGTCACACATGGTCACACTGAAGAGATGGTGATTTGAAATAAACACAGCAGGTCAGGTTGTCTCACTTGCACCGCAGCAAAAGCAAATCAATCAGTCACGAGTGAGGAGTCACTTTGTCTTGATTCTCACGGCGAAGCACTCAAGTTACATAAACATCTTTTTGTTTGGTTTAGGTTTAAAGTTGATCCAGGTGGCACTATAGCTATTTCTGCAGCTGTGCCAAGACTGTTTTCCTTCTCAATCTTTATCTACACACAAAGAGGATTTTACGTACCGGATGCAAGTTCTCCATTCCTTCAAAACTATGCATCCCACCAGACTATTGCTGGTGCAATCATGGGCGGATTATAGATGAGACAGAGGGGCCCCTGGGCACAGACGTGCAAAAGGTCCCATAAGACACAACAGATAGAAAAAAAGCTATTGTCAAACCGAGACATGCAGGCATGTTACATCACGTCAGAGGAGATTTAATCACCCACACACATCTGTAGCTGACCTTGAGTGTATTAACCTCTTTTATGGGTAAATGTCTAGTGAGAGGAGAAGGAAGGAAAGGAAGAAAAGCTCCATGATATGCGTCTGTGTAATGGAAGTTGATTTCTCCGAGAGTTGCACATAGGCCCGTCGAGAGGGATGGAAACGATTAACTCCATCTGTTCACCAGAACCAGAGGATAGCCTCTCATTTACATACATGTTGACTTTGTGAGTATGTGTGTGTGTGTGTGTGTGTGTGTTGGTGTGTGCGTGTTCCCCACAGATCCAGGGTGAACTCCTTCAGGGCCGCCTGGCTTCCTTCCCTTTCATCCCAACCACAGTCCACAGACAGCCACATCCTTGGAAATGCAACCTTCCACAGTTAAGATGGAACATCTACGAATCAAATCGTCCTCCACTTTCTCCGTTTCTTTCTATTTTGGTCTGTTTCTACCAAATGCTCTGTCTTTTTCTAATGTTCTACCTTCCATTTCTCTCTTTTACTATTTCTTCTGTGATTTTGAACACATCATGTTTTCTCATCATAAATCACTGGCTCTCCCTTTCACTTGCGCGCACACACACACACACACACACACACACACACACACCACATCGCCAACTCGTCACCACTAATAAATAATATCAGCAAAATCTCTGAGGGAATAACAGACATTTCACTATCACAGAGTAGCTGTATTAGGCTCATGTTGAAGCCGTATTGGCTGGGGTTTCGTATTATAGAAATATGTATTCGTGTCTCCGGCACAGTGGCCACACAGTCATACAGTAATACCTCTTATTAAATGAAATCATACGGTATATTATGAGGTTTTTCAGTAGAACGGCATTGAATAGCACTCAGACTTTTACTGGACCAATGACATCAAGGACTTGATTAAAAAAAAAGAATTAAAGCAGCAATAACAGATTTTTTGCCACTTGTGGGGGGGGGGAGCAAAATCAACCTGTGGACACTACATTGACATATTATCTT
>JAVDOI010000019.1:6954359-7156859 GCA_032191485.1 Leptoclinus maculatus | reverse complement strand
TAGAAATCAGTCTAATAGATGGATAAGATGACTAACTATAGCTTTGAGTGAAAGACTCCAGCAAACTTCAAGTTAACACTTTCACGCTGTATAATGTGTATCATGTCAAGACACTGATCCCTGATCAGATGTTGACCTTTGGCCTTGTTGCAAACTTAAAAAAAATGCATAAATGTATTTCAGGACACAGAATCCCCAATGTATTAACATAGACTAAATCATGTGGTTCCTCAAACAACGTCCTCTGCGAGCTGGAACTACTACACTTGATTAAGTTTCTACTTGTAATAGGATTAGAGGTTGCAGCTGCATGAATTTGAATATAACATCCACTCATCCACTACTTATTACATCTGACGCAGCTGTGTAAACAGGCTCTTTTGAGGAAATGATGCTCAATTTAGCATGTTACCATTTCAAAGCTAAATATAGTGTTGCACTTAGCATGGGTGTAGACAAAACCTAAATCCTAAAATACTGCTTATGCAAAAATCAAGTAACAGTAGAAAGGAAAATCATATAAATTGTGCTTTCACTTCTTTCATCATCTTCCTGTATACAGATTATCAGTCATGCTTTGTTTCAGTAAACATACTTTACTAATTTGCAAACATTCATGACATCATAAAAAAACACGGCTTAGTTTGTGTGTGTGTGTGTGTGTGTGTGTGTGTGTGTGTGTGTGTGTGTGTGCGTGTGTGTGTGTGTGTGTGTGTGTGTGTGTGTGTGTGTGTGTGTGTGTGTGTGTGTGTGTGTGTGTGTGTGTGTGTGTGTGTATGTGTGTGTGTGTGTGTGTCAGATAAGGAGACAGAGAAATATGAGCTCGGTCTGTTATTAGCAGGCCGATGCTTGCGTTGTATTTTTACGTGATCCGTGATTATGGTGACACCTGGTTGTTCTGATTTTATGTACTCTTTAATTTCAGTCCAGCACCATGGGATGAATCATAACCAAACTTGTTGAGGCAACAGAGATGTAGTAAAGCTTTAGAGCAAGCAGCATGGCTCCGAGAAGAGTTTGGGTTTGAAAATGGAGCAAAACTAAAGCAGATAGTGTTTTGTATGGCGTGAAAGTACAAAGGAAAAGTACTGGTAATGGTGACAGTAGATAAAAAGACTTCCAATTACATTACTTCCAACTGGCAGCTATTATGGAAACGCATCAAAAGTTTGAGCCAAAAAAATAATAAAGTTAACACAGATGGCGCATGACAAATATGAATTGAATAACTAGGAGCCTGAGTTTATTAGTTCTAAATTAATTTAATAAAAAGCTTAAATTGAATTTAAAAACAAAGAGGAGCAGCATGAGTTCATATTAAGCTTGGCATAAAGGCAGGAACTAAAGATAAAAACAACTGGGAGAACTAATATTTTGAGAAGTCTTGTGATGTGTAAAGACAGATTAGCAGCTGTGGTATGCACTGGCAGAAGAACATGTTTGGAAAGTGTTGGTCTTCACATTACAGTCTCTTTGGTAACAACCACAAGTGCAAGAGGACTCAGTCCTGTCAAGAAGACAACAAGAATTATGCTGAATTAGAATTATACTTTTACACTGGAGTGATTATTTAGTGAGAAGTCTTATCATCTGGTATATTGGTAGTAAATTAGATTTTTTTTACCGTAACAAAGATGATAGTATACTCTATCAGTGGGAGTGCGATAGAGTTTCTACTATCAGTAGACTAAGAAAAGTAATAAGTGTCCTGAAGTTACTCTACGTTTTTTTTCTACATATCTGACCTCCTTACACACTCCTTGACGGTGAGCCCAGAAACTCTGTGAAAGAAGCATATCTCAGCTGCTTGAATTTAGAATTTTTACCATCGTAGAGCCCATGACCGTGGATGAGTGTTGGAATATAAATCAAAATGATAAATCACAAGCCATGCCTGACTCCTATAAAATTAGGTTCCCATACAACTAAACTGCCACATAAAGTTTAGGCAACAAAACTACTTGGTTAGGTTTAGTAAAAAGCATCATGGTTTGGTTTAAAATGAAAAGAAGTGAAAAGAAACTGAAACTAAACAAAATCGGAACAAGAAGATTTCCTTTTCATGGCTGATTTGTGTTATGGACGAGGCCATTACATCAGGAAAAAAGGTTGAAACTCTGGAAGCAGATATTTAGCACACTGGAGTAATTATTACGGCTCTTGAGCTGAAGCAAAGTTTAGGATCCTTAAGGTGATTGAGACTATTTAAAGTTAAATGTAAGACAACTCAGAGCCAGAGAACACATCTGTTCATCAGCAGCTCATTAGATATAGTTTCATAAACTTTGTTCAGGAACAGGGCCACGCCCAGAACACAGCTCATTTCCTCTGCACAGAGTATTTAAGCACAACGAACCGCCGTTCACTCCCTCTTCGACTCTCGTCTTCACACGACGTACGACAGACGCTCTCTAACTCAGCAGACGCTCCATTCCTACCCCACATCCCTCTACCTCGACCCCTACCCCACATCCCTCTACCTCGACCCCTACATCCCTCTACCTCGACCCTTACCCCACATCCAGACGAGCAACGCTCTCTGACTTCGCTTTCATACGATTTAAGACAGACGAGCAACGCTCTCTGACTTCGCTCCCGCATTTCCGAGTGCTTTCATACGACTTAAGACAGACGAGCAACGCTCTCTGACTTCGCTCCCGCATTTCCGAGTGCTTTCATACGACTTAAGACAGACGAGCAACGCTCTCTGACTTCGCTCCAGCATTTCCGAGTGCTTTCATACGACTTAAGACAGACGAGCAACGCTCTCCGACTTCGCTCCCGCATTTCCGAGTGCTTTCATACGACGTAAGACAGACGAGCAACGCTCTCAGACCCAGCTTTCATACGCTTCAACGAGGCACGACAGACAAGCAACATCTTAAAACCGCTTACCTTTTACAAAGGCTCTTCCTCAACCTTTCCGGACGACCAGCCATATCCCGTAGCTCCCTCCTGTTAAGGCCAGAATATCTCGATGGAGCTGCAAGGCCGCAGCGCTGGTCCGGTTATTTGTTTACGACTTACTGCGCATGTGCACCAAATAAGTTGCTGAATTCAGGTTTCAAAAGTAAAACTTGTATTTAATATCAAATGCAATCTGAATTAACTATCGATAGTAAAATGCTCTCGAGAACAGAGACCACACACTCTCACCCTCTCAGGTCTCACATCAAAGGATGTTCTGTGGAGGGATCATGTAGGTCTGTGGGTCTGACCTCTGTTCCCTCAAACAAAGCTCTTTATACTGCAGAAAAGACAGGGGGGTCAAATCGTCATAAAAACTGCAGGTGAGCCAATCGGTGTTACTCAAACATTTGATCATCTTGGCCACTGTCTTGAACCAATCGATGCCTTGCTTTTATTTACAACCATTTGGCTGTTTATTCGATTCCTCTCTCTGCTTCACCAGCCATCCTGGTGCCTTCACAGCTGGAGACGTCCTTTGAAGCTCATCTCTGCATTGTCCTCTCCGCATTCCTGCTGCCCTTTATGACTCTCTGTCTTCCTGTCTCCTATGCTCCTCACTACATGTCCCTGAATCTGACCCTATCTGACCTTTTATACTTCCTTTCTTACAGTGTTCAATACTTCAGTGTTTAATACTTTTATGGCTTATACATATAGCTTAATACATTCAATGTGTCAATATACTGTAATATAATATCCTCTATCTGTAAACCTCCTGTAAACATAATACATCTCATAGATAAATATATTGCAACTCTTTAACCCATGGTAACATTCTTATTATTTTGACACTTCTATTCACCACAAGAGGTGCTAATCATCATACTAAACTAATTCTAAAATCCCACTAATTCTATCTTTAATACTGAAATCCTCCACAAATCCCCCCTAACACACTCTTCAGAGTGTGTTAATCAACCTACTGAAAAACAATCCCTCACTAATGGACCTTTATGGTCCAAGGGTGAGTTTCCTCAACTAACAGTAATCATCAGTCGTTAAAATTCATCCTCATCATCTATACCTAACCAATTTCCCTACATCTTTGTCTCACTAAGCACAGTATCAATTAACCCCTGTAAAAGTCTACGAATGCAACGGCATCCACAGAGGACAAGGACTGTAGCTGATGTGAGCGGCTCTTGTCGTGATGCTGGTTGGTCCAGGTGGAGGACATCTTCAGGATTCATCCTGTACAATGAGGAATAGAAAGAACAATTTCTGAGAAGCTTGTCTGCTCACTTAACAAAAATGTAAATCCCAATTTTACCCTATAAAACAAAAAAAATCCCAAAACAAACTGACAAAACAATATACAGTCAATTTTTCAAAATTTCAATATCTCACCGGATGTTTTCAGAAGTCCATCTGGACTCAATCAGGTCCTTTAGGATCCCAGTGAAGATGATCAGGAACTGTGTTGTTCAGAATGAAAGTACTACAAGCAAATCCAAACATTTTGCACACTGCTAAAATCATATTTAATGCCATTCTGTTCTACAAGGCCATTAAACTAGTCTTATCTACCAGCTCATGAAGTCCCACTATGGCATCACGAGTGACGTTTATAAAATGCTGCTGGTTACAGTAAATGTAATTAATCCAATCCACATCTTTATTGATTGTCGACCATCAAAAAAATGCTGATTCGAAACCGGCTCCTACTTGATTTCTAGCTTTAAATGAATTAAGCACCCCCCTTGGTACCCTTATGTCATCTATGTAAACTTCTCTAAAATGGATCTCTCATGGTCCAGTCCAACTTGTTGGCCAGCAACACTTACACCTATGGACCTCATCCACAGCCAGCTACCTGGTAATACAATAGGAGACTGCTTTCTCCTGTCAGCAGCTGCCTCTATGTTCATCACCTGTGAAAATAAAACTTAAAACATGTTAGTTAACGTCTTTGTATCTTATTGGTCAGCACCAAACAATCAAAAGTCTAAATGTTAAATCAAAATTAATGAAAATTGTGAACTAAAATTAAAATAAAAAATTACAAATGTCGGATCAAAATCAACTATGCCAGTTAAAATATTGAATCAAAATAAACAACTGTAGGATACCAATTGAATTAAAACTGGAGGTTAAAATATTGGATCAAACTAAACTTACTAAACTAAAGTTGAACTGTTGAATTGAAACAAAAATGAATAATTTAAGTTACAATTAATATTACCAATGGCTATTAAAATACTGAATCAAAACTAAGAGCAACAATCTAAGTAAATGCAAATTAAAATATAGAGTCCAAAACAATGATATCACAAGTTTATCACCAAAAACTCACTTTATTGTAATTTATCTATCAATCTACTAGATGACTAAGTATTTGGTAGTCCTAAAGTAATTACTCCTTCAAATAATAGGTGGTGAAACGTTCTGTAGTTCTATAATTATTTCACCTCTAGGTTTTCTGGGTAGTGGAGTTTACTGTAATTATCATGCAATTACACCTCCAAACCGCTAGATGTCGAAGTTATCTTCTTCTTCTATGGTGTTTTCCTCAAAAAACTGGCGCGAAAACGGACAAAGAAGCTAATGCTATTAGCTAAGCTAACCGGCAAAACGTGTCTTCAGCACACACACAAAGCACCGTAGTCTCAACTCTTACAATATGCCACATTCACACAACTTCTCAAACTAGTCCGGGCCGTGGCTTCTCACCACCATACCGGATATTATAATCAATAGTCTCCTCTTCTCGATCTAAGGTAGCACCAGAACAGGCCTTTAGCTCCCGGCTTCAAACAATTCATTCACACCGTACGATACTCTTTCTTACAACACAACTCTTCCACATTCATCCGTTACAAAACACGAGACGTCCCCCTTGAACGTACCAAACCCGGTTGGCTTTAAAGAAAAATGATCTTAACTTTTAAAGTGTGGTTTCTCAGAGCTCAGGACGGTCTACTGGTCAGCTCGAGTCACCAAGCACTTCGTTCCCTGAACGAACCGAGCCAGTCGGATTTGAAAGAATACCACACAGTTTAACGCGCCGTGAACGCTGCCCTTCTTGCTTAAAATGAGACAAACCAGCGCAGTAAATAAATAGCAGTAAATAAATATTCGTAACTCAGTTTGCAACTGAGCACACATATGTTCCTAATTCAGCTTGCAGATGCGATTCACACAGCGTTACAACCACTTTAAATTTCAAATCAATACAGTTACCAGTTGGCTGCGGTCTCCTCTCCTCTGTCCAGCTTCCAGAAACATAAATCATGCAGACACTTCCGCCTAAGGTTTCCTATTCTACCTAACAGATTTTTATTAAAACGGCTCTGCTCACCTTTTGTTTGCGCGCTCCGAAAGTGTCTACTGATCTCACGTCATGTCAGCCTTCTCAGAGTCGAATATTCAAAGCCCCTAATGTCCCTTTGTCCCTTCGTGGTTTCCAAATTGTTAAGGCCAGAATATCTCGATGGAGCTGCAAGGCCGCAGCGCTGGTCCGGTTATTTGTTTACGACTTACTGCGCATGTGCACCAAATAAGTTGCTGAATTCAGGTTTCAAAAGTAAAACTTGTATTTAATATCAAATGCAATCTGAATTAACTATCGATAGTAAAATGCTCTCGAGAACAGAGACCACACACTCTCACCCTCTCAGGTCTCACATCAAAGGATGTTCTGTGGAGGGATCATGTAGGTCTGTGGGTCTGACCTCTGTTCCCTCAAACAAAGCTCTTTATACTGCAGAAAAGACAGGGGGGTCAAATCGTCATAAAAACTGCAGGTGAGCCAATCGGTGTTACTCAAACATTTGATCATCTTGGCCACTGTCTTGAACCAATCGATGCCTTGCTTTTATTTACAACCATTTGGCTGTTTATTCGATTCCTCTCTCTGCTTCACCAGCCATCCTGGTGCCTTCACAGCTGGAGACGTCCTTTGAAGCTCATCTCTGCATTGTCCTCTCCGCATTCCTGCTGCCCTTTATGACTCTCTGTCTTCCTGTCTCCTATGCTCCTCACTACATGTCCCTGAATCTGACCCTATCTGACCTTTTATACTTCCTTTCTTACAGTGTTCAATACTTCAGTGTTTAATACTTTTATGGCTTATACATATAGCTTAATACATTCAATGTGTCAATATACTGTAATATAATATCCTCTATCTGTAAACCTCCTGTAAACATAATACATCTCATAGATAAATATATTGCAACTCTTTAACCCATGGTAACATTCTTATTATTTTGACACTTCTATTCACCACAAGAGGTGCTAATCATCATACTAAACTAATTCTAAAATCCCACTAATTCTATCTTTAATACTGAAATCCTCCACACTCCTTCTCTCACCACGCTTCGTCGCTAGCAACTTCGGCTGCGTTTAGCCATCCACATTTCCCGCAGCTCTCGATAACGATTCTCCGTCAACTCCAAGCCGTCCGCCCCCGCCTTCCAACAGCCCGCGGGGAGATCCCGATACGTCATCGCATCCTTCGATTCTCCATCTCACTCTTCACCCCACGCCGCTCTCCCGACCGCCGGAAGCCAGGCGCTCGAACGACCGGCGAAACCACCGCGACCCTCATTCTCCATTCCGAGGCTCCGACAGTCTCTGCATACCCCACTTCTCCGAGTGGACAGTCTTTCAAACGAAGAAAGCCTCCAACTCAACATTCCTTTACATCAGTCCGTTAAAAAGCAAAACTCTCCAAACCAAACGAGCATCCGTAGCGAAACAGCTCTCTCGCTCTCCGAGCCCCCAGAGCCCTTCCGGGTTCCCGGCATCACGTCAGGCGCGCGCCGATGGCGTCATGACGCATCACACGGCAGAAGAAGCCATCCATCCACATCAGTCCCTCCAGAGGGCCAGGTCGTATACTCTGATCGTGAATCTTTAACCTGATCTTAAAAAAGTACCCGATTAGGTTTACGAGCCTGGTACCAAGGCTACGAATTGATCCTCTTCAAGACGAGTCACAATTAAATATCCGTTTAAACTGCACGCAGGAGTCAGAGATACGGCTTTCAGTAGGAGAAAGTGTAGTAGCGTAAATTAAGCTGCTGCTTCCAGTCTGCCGTTGGCCTCGACTTAAACGTGTTTAGAGAAGGGCAGTTGACTGTGTCCCGCCTTAAGTTGTACCATGCCATACTGACTCTGGCTGCCAAGCGCCCTCCGTGCCAGAGACATCTCCTCGTAATGTTTTTCCCCCCTAACTTCACGATTAACCCATGCACATTCATCCCTCCATCCTGGCATCCTTTCATGTTTTCTTACTTCTACCTTCCATGTTCCACCCACTTCGGCTAACTCCTCCCACCTCCACTGGCTACCCCAGCTGCACAGACCGCTCCAACAACAGGGAACAGGTAGGTATATGGCACAGCTATGGGAGCAGCTCGGGATTGGTTATCTTGCCCAGGGACGCAACAGTTGTTTCTTCCCGCTTCTTCCTATGCCGCCCCCCCCCCTCTCTCTCTTCCTCCACCCCTACCCCCACTAGCGTTGCCATCCCGTCATAAACGCGCCTCCTCATTTCCACAGCCGACGTCCTCCGATCTCCCCCCCCCCCCCCCACCACTACCAGTTTCACTCTTAGCCACAGCTAACCCTATACTCTGACAATTCCGAAGTTGTCGGTCCTTCGCCTTCCAACCCGAGGGACATCGTCCCTCCACAACGCCGCTCTTCCACCCCCTCGAGATCCTGCCGCTCTAACGGCCAAAACCACAGCGACCCTTCTTCTCCACGCCAACACTCCGATGGCCCCCATACATCCCGCATTTCCGAGTGGACAGTCTCTCGACTGAAGCATGCACTCACCCAGCTCAACATCCATTTCCACCAGTCCGACAGAAAAGCGAAGCTCTTCAAACCGCTCACGGACGCTCGGCACTACACGTCCCTCGATCGCAGAGCCAGCGTTAGGCGCTACGTCGACAACGTCACAACGCGCAACACGCTCAGACAAGCCCAGTCACTCACACCAACCCCCCTAGAGGGCCAGTTCGTATAGCACCCCCTCCTTACTCTCTCCGCATCAGGGCTTTCACCCCGCAGCCTCTTTTCCCCAATCTGCACTTCCAACCTACGCCCATGCATCCCTTCATCCCAGCATCTTTTCCTCTTCCCTCGCTCCTGCCTTTCCGTTCAACACAACACAGGCTATCGATCACCGGTAACCACCCGGACCTCGCCCAATTATCGAGCCATCCACACGCAATCTCCCACATCTCCCGGGAATCGCTAACCAAGCTCGACCGCTGCACCCTAACAGCCACTCCCCACCTGCACAGACATCACCAGGCTCCACCTATTCCCCAGCCTGGCCTACTCCATGAAGTACATAAGAATCGATCACGCCACGTTCCCCATCCGCCTCGCAGGCGAAGAAGCCGGTCACCCAAGGCAGACATCACCAGCGCCTCTCGGTGCATCACCCAATTCTACTGTCACCCACTAGCACGGAGGAGTATTTAATTACGTAGCCAGCTATGTTGCAGGCCCAGACGCTCAACCATGGCAAATTATTCAAAGCAACCAATTAATATATATTATTTCCGGACCGATTTAAGCCAATCCGGATATTTTCCCACGGCCTACTTGACGATCTCTCACGGCACACCAGCGAGCTACGGCTCAGTGGTGCAAATCACCGACCTAGACGACTTCCTCACCGTCACGCTACCCAGCACACGGTCTAAAAAAAAAAAAAAACTCTGCTGTCCTCCACCAGATACAATAAATAGAATCAATAGATTAAACAATCCTCCTTGCCACACATCCCGCTAGTCGCCGCCACCGTTACAAACCTCCTTGACCACGCCACACTTGACGAAGCACGTAAACCGAGCGAACTAACACCAGTTCCTCTCCTCATGGAACGGCATCTCCTTCCTCCACGACGTACAAATCACCAAGCCGGAAGTCATCCAGCTTTTCACAGACGCAGCACCCTCGATCAGCTTCAACGGCTTCTACAGTGACAATCTGTCCTTGGCCACTTGAATTCTCATCCCCCACACCTTCCTCCGTCATCCACGAAACGCATCCCATAGTTATAGTAGCCATTTTTTGGGGCATTAATGGTCCTTATAGACCATTGCCATCCACTCATAATATAGCGCAGATGGCATCCTAAACAAACGTCGCCCCCCCAAGCACTCATCGTACCTCACCGGACAGAACCGATTCTAAGCTTTCGTGACTCCTTCAGCCTTCCATTCCTATCACTCGAGATCCTTACCCCCACGAACTTCAGTCACTTATCCATTTCCCTCCTTTAGGTCAAGCCTCCACCGTACAGGTTTTACGTAGTGGAATTAACTTCTACACAACTGTCCTCAGGGGCTCCGTGCCCAGCCTACCCACTCACACGTCGCCATGCTACTCGCAGGTCCGTTAAGCCAAACTACGCCTAAACGGCTGCCCCTCACTTCGGACCTCCTCACCAGTGGCATCTTCACCCTCAGCTCAGGTCATCCGTCTCCCTTCATGGACAAAGCATTAAAGTCCACGTTCTTGCCAGCTTCGTTCACTGCTCCGAGTTCACCGCCCTGGACTCCAACCATCATCCGTCCCGACACGCCATTGCGTCAGACATCACATCCATCCTCCCGACACAGTCGTCTATCACCTCAAATACCGTAAGACCAACCAATACGGTCCGCCTCAACCCATCTACCTTTTCCGACCAGACTCGTACTCAAGTCCGTACGAACCATCCGGGACTACTTAAGCTCAAGTTCCGCCAGCCAAACTCCCCCGCAAGATCCCCTGTCGCGGTCTCCGGCTCACCTTTCGCCATATCTTGGCCCGATCCAGAATACTCAGTTACTTGGTGCCGCTTCCACCGCTTCAAGCCAAGGATTTCCGACCATCCTCAAGATACTTGGTCGTCGGTCTTCACCCGCGTACCTCTCATAAGTTCGTTCCGATCCGAACGACACCAGAAACGCCCATCGGCATCCGTCTTTAAGGAGCTATCTTTGGGGACTCTGCACCGCCAGAGCTTCCGAAGAGACGAACCCCACCCTACAAGTCTCCAGTTCCCTCCAGCCACCGGACATCAATGGTCCCCCATCGACCGCCTAACCTCCTTTCTACAAACCCTCCTCTTCTCCCTTACATCCCTTCATCTCTTTATCCCTACCCTACATCCCTTCATCCCTCTACCCTACATCCCTTCATCCCTCTACCCCTACCCCTACCCTACATCCCTCTACCTCGACCCTACCCCACATCCCTTCATCTCCTCATCCCTACCCCACATCCCATCATCCCTCTACCCTACTCCCCTTCATCCCTCAACCCCTTCCGCTTCTCGAATCTAACAATCATTCCACGATGCAATAAACCTCTCGAAACTCATACTGTTATTGGTGTGGTCCTTGTTAGTGAAATATAGTTTCATAAACTTTGTTCAGGAACAGGGCCACGCCCAGAACACAGCTCATTTCCTCTGCACAGAGTATTTAAGCACAACGAACCGCCGTTCACTCCCTCTTCGACTCTCGTCTTCACATCCCTCCCCCCCGACCCCGTTTTTGTCATCCTCTCTCTCCTCTTTCTCTCTCTCTCTCTCTCTCTCTCGCAGGATTTCAGGAACTACGGGGGACTCTGCACCGCCAGAGCTTCCGAAGAGACGAACCCCACCCTACAAGTCTCCAGTTCCCTCCAGCCACCGGACATCAATGGTCCCCCATCGACCGCCTAACCTCCTTTCTACAAACCCTCCTCTTCTCCCTTACATCCCTTCATCTCTTTATCCCTACCCTACATCCCTTCATCCCTCTACCCTACATCCCTTCATCCCTCTACCCCTACCCCTACCCTACATCCCTCTACCTCGACCCTACCCCACATCCCTTCATCTCCTCATCCCTACCCCACATCCCATCATCCCTCTACCCTACTCCCCTTCATCCCTCAACCCCTTCCGCTTCTCGAATCTAACAATCATTCCACGATGCAATAAACCTCTCGAAACTCATACTGTTATTGGTGTGGTCCTTGTTAGTGAAAGATCAGGTAAATCTTGCCCTCGACATTGAATACCTTAGCAACACATACATACAGCCGGTAGGTGACAAATGCATACATATACAGAAATAAAACACCAGATTGACTCTTTGCTGGATAAAAAAAACTTATTTAAACTAATCCACCCCTGATTTTCTCCATACAGACGCCAATACCTAAAGAACACATCATCCTCCTGCAGCGGAGCAAAGGGGGTAAGTCAAAGCAATTATGCTCGGAAGAAACTGTCAAGATGTTAGTATCACTCTTTCCAGGATGCTGTCGTGTGGGTTTACTCTTCATGCAGCAATGGAATAAAGTAATACGGGGTGATAGGACATTCGGGTTCACACAGCTTTGAGACAGAGCTGCAGAAATACCCAGGATGTTCGAGTTAATGGATGGAACCAGGGACACCTTCGATAGCTTTGCAAATCAGTAAACCGGCAAACGTAAAGTTGGGGTTTGCTACAAATGAACTAGTTCAGAGAGGAGAAGCTCACTTGCATTCTTTCTCTTTTGGACGTTGCAAAGGTGTAAAGGGATGCTGCTTTTACAATCCAATAAACACTTTGCCTGAAGCACAATAACACCTTTAAGTCTCTTCAACTTCCTTCACCACATGTGGAATTAAATCTACAGGTGGTGGCTACTGGATAAGAGCCTTATGGGTAAAAAAAACAACTGTGTCTGCAATTTGCCAGTGACATGCATTACGAAATGTGACACTGCTACCATTTGCAATCTACGTGTAATCATTGCGCGCAATATTGGTTTGTGAAAGGGGAATAAAAAATATGATGAAAACTTGAAGGGATCAGAAGGGATCAGAAGGGAAGGGAGTTTTTGTTTTCATTTAGACAAGACAGATGGAAGGGAGAGAGGAGACAGAAGGACAAAGTAGCAACACAGAACAGGATGTACAATGTGTTGTTGTTGCATTCAACAACAACATTCATTTTATAGACTTCTTATTCACACAATGTATTTTCTGTTGTTTTGACAGAACATACATAGAAAATCCCCAAAACATTATGAATAAATCATATTTTCATATTTGAATCCTTGAACGATGATACTCCTACTTATTAAAACTAAGAACTTTGGTGTATTCACACAACACTGACATTTCTTTCCGCATCTTAAAGCAGTTAAGGTATTGGCTTCCGTGCCATTTATACTCAGACAATTGAATTCATTGAAAACTCCACTTCTAATTGATGTGAAATATTCTAAAACAAAGAAACAATAAATACAGTGTTTACTTTCAGGTGACACATTTGGAAAAAAAAGTCATAAATTAATGAAGTGCAAATTGATCACCTAACCCTTGAAATGGTTCCACACCCCTGTCGTGCTGCAAACTCCTTCTAGCTGGAGGCTCCCATAAAGTGAAAGCTATACCTCAGATTGTAAGCTCAACACGAAGTCTGAGAAACAGCCAAACTTGCTTTGCAAATGAGTTTAACATGAATACATCTCTATTTTCTTCGAGCCACTGAAAACATGGTGCTTCTTTGGACCAATGTTTGCTTGGCCGGGGGAAATTTCCGGTGCTTGATAACTCGGTGACCTCACTATGCACTCCCCTCAGGGAGAACAGCTACATATACCCTCGGAGCTAATAGGACTTTAATCTAGGCGTTTGTCTGGTCTGCTAACGGTTAAAACATTCATGTTTCTTTGACCAGGAGGCTGTTGTATCCAGTGCGGAGGTCAATTTTGAAAAGCAAGACGAATGAAAACAGTAAAGAAGTTCACATGGGAGAGTTTGTAATCATCCTCTCTCCACCCCAAATACTCCCTCAAGTTGTAACAATAAATATGAGCGTGTTCTTGTCCAGCATAATCTTTTCACTTCCCCGGAGAGAAAAATGATCCTCCACAAGGAGACAGCCTGGTTGTCTTATCACAGTAGGGGAGAAGAGGTATGCAGTATGGTTAAAAACTCCGAAATGTGATCCGGTCATTATAAAAACGTTGACTTTTGATAGCTTTAAGCCATTAATACAGCCATTATTTTCTCCCCGGTGCTGAGCTGAGTCAGCCTGATTCAGGGGAGGGAGGGGTTTTTATCACTGGTTTGTTTGTGTGAACTCCCGCTAAACAGTCATTGGATATACAGTAGCCATAGTATATGAAAGAGTTGTATTCTTTAATTGTCATAATAAAGCAATGTTTGTGTGTTTGTACATTTAAAGACCGATTTTACACGAGCCCAGTCTGATGGGATTCATTTCTCAGTTGTGGCGACCATAGCAGGTTATAAAACTGTATAACAGTCACCTTTCCACCCTCCCGTTGGCCTGGATTAATGGTAGTCATTACTTTAAACACACAGTCACAGTTCAGTGATTGTATCAGTCATTACAGCACAATAAACCAGAGGTAGACATGTTATTCTCTTCTTTTGACACCTATATAGATGTATTTAATGTCTCCGTCTATTTATTATTTCTACATCCAGCCTTCATTAGTCTTTGCAGTTCACTGTCGTCAGATGTTATGATCCTTTCATCCAACATGGCACCCAGAAACAGATTGTAACAGACACCCAAGTTTACTATGTGACGCAGATACAAAGACGATGTCATTGATTGTGTCTTTGTCGATTTCTTTCTCTCCATGCTTTCTTTCTTTTTTGGATCCTTTTATTTGTCTATCCGCGGACACATTCCAGTTGTGTCAAGATTATTTTGATTAGTAACACTCTGTGATTATTCAGCGTAACATGTCGCTCAACATAAACTTTTTTTATTCTAGTCCTCCCATACGTAGCGTCTAGCCTTTCCTCTGGCTCGGCGAAGAAAGAGAGGAAGGGGAGTGAGTGTGAAAGAAATTATGCAAAACAAATAAATCACCAGGAGTGGGAGGAAAGGGCACACAAGAGCAAGAAGAAGGACAGAGATAAACAGTGAGAAAATGATGAGAAAACAAAGCAGGGAAAGAAGAAGATGACGTTGTTTCCTCATCTAAAGATTGATGAATGCTTGTTGTCTTTGAAGTGAGCATACCTGCCGAGCGTGGACTCAGTCAGTGCTCCGCACTGTAATGGGAGGGATTCAGTGTACGGTGCTTTGATTAAATAGGATTTAAGTTTGCAGCCACAGAGATATGGAGTCATCTGGTTTGTCTAAATAGTTGCATCCGTACTGCTGCGTTTGTGTGTACATGTGTTGTTCCAATGCGTTTCCAGTCAGTCATGGATTGTGGCCAGGGAGAAAAGCATGGGACACAGACTGGGAACCGTTCTCCTCATCTGTCTGCATCTCTTTCTCTCTAAAAACACAACAAAGAAAGGCAAAGAAGAAAGAGAGAAGCAAAGGTAATTGATAAAACATGTATGTCCAGGATCAAATAGTGTCCCATAGCTGGTACACTGAATGAAAACCAGAAAAGAAAGGAGTTCTTCATCGATTTAGCTTTGCACTCCTTCATCATAACAGACAATGAATCAAAATCGATGCAGCAGAACCAGAGATATCGGCTTGCATTCATGTCAAAACCTGGTGCCTACATTACCCACAGATCAGCTTGATTGCTTATAGACAATAGCTTTCATTCCTGTTTCGTGCCTCTTGATGAATGTAAGTCGAATATTCACTCTTCTTGTTGCTTTGGCTCGGTGTCCATCAACTCCTCCGGGAAATATCTGTCTCTTGAGCAGCTAAATGCTCCACTGTGTTCAACAACTGGTCCTTAACTTTGTCTGTCTGCTGTTTAGTTTGCAGCTTTTCCAACATAATTTAGGGAGTTGATCTTTTACTCTAGGGGCAGGAAAAAAGCACCGCAGCCACCATTCCCGACATGTTTTCCCTGTGGCGAAGGCTGGAAATGCAGCTTCAGCCTAATGAGAGGGCAGTTTCTCATGTTTGGGGTCACCAAGTCTCCAAAGCATACAATTAGAATAAATTATAATGACATTTATATTGGATTCCCTACCTCCCAAGAAGCCGTGATATATTCATATATTCATTTAAATAAATGTAGCAAATTGTACAGACTTGAACCTTGCCTGTAAGCTTTGTTTGCTTTGTTTTTTTGATGATATCTGGCATTGACAATGCATTTTTAAAGACATAACAAAGGCCTTGAAAGTCCCTTGCCTTACAAAATTAGCCATGATCACACGTTGTGCTTTCATCATAAATATATTTAGACATTTATATAGCACACAGAGGCTATAAACATGTCTTAAAGGGATGCATTGAGTTCAAAAAGTCGACCTGGCTCTTTAAAGAATGTGTTTGAAGCATTTTAACAAGGCGCTCATCCTTCATCTCCCCCACTGGCACAACAGCTGGCCTGGCACACGAGCATCATCCCTGGGCACGGACGTAGACACAAACACACAAACACACACACACACACTCATGCACATGCATGAGGTTAGCTTTGACAGAGAAAAATACATTTTGCAGCTTGGAGGTTATTCTGTATTCTATTACTGTCTCGTCTTGGTATGCAGGCAGATGTGATTGTACAGTAGGTGCTTGCATGTTTGAGGAGGAGATTAGTGTCCACCGTCCGCTGCTAAACAGACAGGTTGACTGGTTTACAGCCTTTTCAGAAAAGCCCCCCCCCCCCTCCAGATTTCCATCGCAGCTTCTCGCTACTTACTTAAAACAGTTGTTCTGGTGTAAGTGCTCTCAAGCTGTTTGAAGTGTTTGGCAGCAAACAATCCATTTAAGCCGGCGCAGAATGATGGCCCTAATATGGAGCTGTTTCTCTCAGTGTTGTTGAAGAGAAAGAGAGGAGAGGAGGGGAGAAGGACAGAGCAAGCAGCAGCATGTTGATTAGCGGGGATCACTGTCTTGTGGCTCCATAAAATTACACGGAATCGCCACTTACTAGTAGATGAAACTATTCGTGTGGGAGCTGTTTCGTGTCAGAGAGGGCCAACTGGTTCATGTTAGCAACAAGTGGTAGAGAGTGGTGGGAATCTTCACTGCCTCAGAAGTAAATATACAGACGTACTGCAGTGCAAAACAATCACACAGAGTTTAACCTCAAACAAGACACCAGGAGCTCAAACATGATTTATTACAGACGTGTCAAACAAATCAACATCAAGTGTTTGGTCATAAACCAAAGTGAAGAATTGGAACATGTTAAAATAACCACTTCAGTCACGACAAAACAAAAGTGACATCCTGTGGTGTAGAGGAAACATCAGGGGGTTCACCAAAGTCTCTAAGATTCATCCTCTGGGGACCATGAATGTCTTTTCAAAATGTCAGGGGAATCCATCCAATAGTTTGTGACATATTTCAGTCTGGGCTAAAAAAGTGTCAGGACAGAATACATCACTGTATTAGTGTCTGGTTCCACCTCTTGCACTTCTGTAAAGCAATGCAGTCCAGATGATGGGTGGCAAACATTTTTAGAAAACCTTGTGAAACCATAAGCGTTGCCTGCAACACGCATGGTAACATCGTTCAGCGGCAGATGTTTGGAAGTGGACTGAGGCTGTGGAGCAAAGCTGCTACGATTTACATCCACAAGGCACGGGGGCATTTGCACACATTGTAGGTTTTTCATGTCATTTATACGCAACTTTTCACGTGTCGTTTTTATACACCACGTTGTGAAATGGCTTTACGTGTCACTTAACGCCACGTTGTTACCTTGATGGTCGTGGTTACGTTGAGGCAACACAACCACTTAGTTAGGTTTAGGATAAACATAATGCTTGGGGCTTGAAATAATAAGCGAACTAAGTAAAACCGGTGTGTATACGACGTAACATGAGTATATATATATCACTCTCCTAACTTTGTAAAACCACATAGAACAAATAAATACTATAAATAAATAAAATATTCATAACAACAGGAATAACAATTCAAGCGTAAACCTTTTTAAATGCAGCAACAGATCGGTCAAAACTTACACAGGAATTCAAATTTCCAGTATATAATGTATGTAGTCGTTTTGAATTTGGAGAAGTCATGAAGCTCTTTAAAATCTGGAGTTACAGAGTTGAATGTTTTACATTGTACAAGGAAGTCTTTCTCAATGGCTGCATACTGGACCTGTGCTTGGTTCGGATCTGTATCTCTGCTTTCTTTCTCTGACAGTAGAGAGATATTCGGCCAATTCATCATCTCTTTTCAGGGCCAAATAACAATCAAATTGAACTTTTGCTTTTAGTTTCTTCTTTCCAATGTTCCAAACAGGTTTCTTTACATTGCGTTGTAATTTGATTTACTCCGAGTGTTTGGAGAGCAGTGTTGAATGTCTTGTCTCTCTCGGCCCATTAGTTGCATGCATATCCTGGAGGAAGTCCACCGGTTTAACAGAGGGGGACCAGTGCAGGGTTGTAGCCCTCCTACACGTGTATATGAGTGTGTGTGTGTGTGTGTGTGTGTGTGTGTGTGTGTGTGTGTGTGTGTGTGTGTGTGTGTTTGTGTGTGTAATGCTAAACCAGACACAGACTTGTGGCTCCTTTGAGAATCAGCTTTACTTTGCTCACAGTCTCATTCGCTCTCCTTCTCTCTCCTCATATTCTCAGTGTGATCCAGCTGAGTGGGTGAAAAACTAGAGAGGCAGCTTGCATAAGGCAGCAGTAGTCAATCACTCAGCACAGTCAGCCAGAGAGAGAGAGAGAGAGAGAGAGAGAAAGTTTGAGAGAGAGAGAGAGAGAGAGAGAGAGAGAGAGCAGAAAAAAAGCAGCCAGTCGCTCGTCCCTCACTCCACGCTCTAACTTTAAAGGCAGACATGCAGATTTTCTTGGCTTAGATGCAGCGCTCATGACAGGATTAAGAGCCGGGGACGCGGGACCAACTGGAGATCTGCAGGTCCTAGTGGACGAGCCTGAGCCAGATTCTCTCCCTGTACAGGTAGGACTGAAACCTTCATATTGAACCAACGTGCATTAGATCTGTCTATCTACAAAAGATTATTCAGCTGAAAGCAGCAGCAAATCCCCAATCCTTCCTGATACAATATTCCATTTTTTTTTTCTTCTTTTTGGCAGGTATTGCTTGGCACCACAGTTAAGTTTCCGGTCTTGGAAAAGACCACAGCATATTAAACCAAATCTTGATGTGACATAGTTATTAGGTTGCACAGCATGTAATACCTCTGCCTCTTTTAAAATCGTTTCTGAAGGTTTTACAAGAAGAGTGACAATGAATACAACTTTCATTTAAAGATACAGCATGCAGCAACACAACATCAGAACACCGTGTTCAGTGTCAGACATTGATTCAAATATCTGCAGCTTCGATGTATTTCGCACAAATGATAAAATTGTGAACATGTGAAGATAAGAACGGACAGAACTCCATCCAAAAAAGCCACGAGTTATTGTGTTCATTATACCGTGAAGTTGCATCTTTTGCCAGTTCAGTACTTGAGGAACTGCTGAAGTAGGCTCTCTTTTTCTATTACAAAATTCTAATTTGGAGTTGGGCCAAGTTTATAGAGGGTCACTGCACCCTGACGTTGATAAATTGCAGATATTATCTTGAACAAAAACAACATTCAACAGCTAATTTTAGATGCTTCCTTGCTGTTTTTGTTATGTAACTGACAGGTGGTCTCATACACCCGCACATATAAGCACTCTGCAATGATTAGGCATTAAGTTCCCTTTGTAACTCAACATACAGAGCTACTTACACTTCTGGTAAAGAGATGGGTTAATTTACCCACTTGGACCCTCCTTGTACTGTAAGTAACTCTAGACAGTCATGGCCACCTTATGACTCATGTTCATTGAAAACATAAACACTTCGTCCTATTAAGCATGAATTCAAAAACTTTGGTGGGATTTAGGAGTTTTGTCGGACAGCTCCTCTTGTACAGCGCTTCCTGCAGAGTTTGCATGTATAGTTGTAGGTTTTCGACATGCCCCTGTGTACGTTTCAGAAAAATTCCACATCCATGCAGAGCGGAGCAATGTGTGGTTTCCCTCTGGAATCCTGCTCCAAAAAAAAAGAAAAAACTGGGGGAAGAGAAAAAGCTTGACTTGCAAGTTCACTCTAATTACAAAGAGAGAGAGAGAGAGAGAGAGAGAGAGAGAGAGAGAGCCTCTTTTACTAAAATTTCTGCTGTTTCAGCTTGTCACAGTTATGTTTAAGTGCAACACTTTGTAAAGAGAGAGGAGAGAGAGAGAGTGGGAGTGTTTGCTGTGCCTGTTGCATGTGTGTGTGTGTGTGTGTGTAGTGCAGATGTGTCTGGCACCAACACAAAGCAATGGACATAGCCAGTTGGTTGGGAGAGACATTGTGTGTGCTTGTATGTGTATGTGAGCCCTGTTTAACATCTCATGACTCAAGACACATTTTTTGATCAGAAAAGAGTAGAAAACTGAAAACACAGTAGAGTATTACACAACAGAAAAATGCATACAATAAATCGAGCTCAGAATTGATAAACCTGAGACATTTCAGCTCTACGGCACACACATACCGTTTTTATGACGGAGCCGAGTGTTTCGTAGTTAGTGTCAAAACAGCCAAGAAACAAAGGGGGGAGACCACTCTGATGCCTGCATAATGTCTGCTGAAAGCTGGCAGGTTGTCACACACAAACACAAACACACACACACACACAAACACACACAGGAGTTGCATGGACTCAGAAACGCACGCGCATGGGACGTTGACCTCTTTCGAGGGTTGCAGTTGCTATTCTTATGGTCTGGACTCCAGAGAATAGGATAAATCTGGTTTCTCATGGGTCTATGGAACACACACACAAAGGCACACATTTGGCCTGTTTCAACCACAAAGGTTCTCCTTCTGAGTCTACCACCTCTGACCCTCTGTGAGAAGCCAAATTGTAATTTTCCTTTTTTTTTTCCCCCTTCTTGCCTCTCTTACTTTTCTGCAGAAGTGAACATGTCTGTTTTCAATTAGGCTCTCAGGGATGTGTGAGGGTTCTCTCTGTCGCCTGCTCTCGCTCCTTTCACAGTATACGTCTGTCACCGTCTCATCCTCTGGTTTTTAGATTCAGGGCTAGACGTGTTTCTCCCTCTTCTCTTTACCCAATACTGTCATTCTTTCCTCGTGTTCCTTTCATTGTTTAAAGCTGGATGCTGGGTCTGTTGCATATTTAACAAGCCACAGACCTTCGGGCACACGTGCACTCCACACATGAAGGGAATTCAGACCAGAGGGAAGTAAGGTCAGCTTGCTGGGAGGTCACTGTTTCTTTCTGTAATTAACTGCCTGACTGACCGACTGACCGACACACTGACTTTCTGCCTGCTCCTGTGTTTTAACCTGAATTTTTGACATTTTTCTATAGCTCAGGAGAAAGGGCTCATTCTTGTTTTTGCAGCCTCCCCTGCTTGTTCTTGCTTTCTCTCTTTAACACAGTGGCCCCTTGTGTTTCCGAACAATTTCCTCTGGAGGTCTGAACTCTTTCCATCCCCAGTTGCCAGTCCAGTGTTATTGGAGCACGGAGAGCCTCTTACAGAGCGCCAGTGCAGGTATAGCGACTGTGCTGCCTCAAGGGTTTGTGGGTGAGAGGTGTGACATTGGGTTTTCAAAGGTCGGGTTGACTTTGTCCTTTGCAAATGTATCAATAAGGAGCAACATTTTTTGGCCACTTGGGGGCAACAGAACAAGTTTGACCTATTATATCACCATATAAAGTTGATATAGCTAATGTGTTAGCAAACAATTTGTTATCAACACATCCAGCCTTGGTTTAGAGTTGAGTTTCTGACGATTTAAGTGAATGTAAGTCCAGCATTCACTCTCCTTTTTGCTCCACCATCTCCTGAGAGAACATCTTGCTCTTAAATGCTCAGCTATGTTTACCAGCTAGTCGCTAACTGTGTCTGTCTGGACGCTAACATGCCCAACAGGGAACGGCAGTCATGATGAGAGCTGTGAGAGTGAACAACAATAGTAAAATTGTGGGCCGCAAAAAAACCAAAACAATGAGCTAAAAGACGCTAAAATGCTGCGTAAAGCGGAGGGAAACTCAGTTGGATGATTTGGTTCACGAAGACATGAAAAAAATAATGTGATAAGTGCATTTAAGCCAGGGACACATACGTTTTAGCGTAATTGTGTAATGTCCATCCAGTGTTGGGGAAAAAATAGGGATGTTCACCTGCAGTTTAGGGTTCAAGTCTTACCACCGGACCAGTCGCAGTCAAAGCATTTAACAGAATTAACATAGCAGCTAAGAACAAGTTCAACTAAGCTGGACAAATAAAAGTAAAGAATAGACAAGACAGCTATATACACATGTGTTGAAAAATAGTTATATTGCATATTTCATATATATATATATAATATGGAATGGACTTTTTTGATCCACAAATGTAATCTCAGCTCTACTGTACTGTATGCTGTTGGCTCTTTCTTCAGTTGGTTAGGATTTTTAAAAAAAACAACCTCCCTGGGTGTTCTCTTCTCAACAGAAGCGCAGCGGTGTGATTGCTGAAACCAAACAAATCCCTCTCCTTTCCCTTTGACATCATAATATTTTATGACCCATGTAAATTCAGCTTCCAACATTAATCTCATCTTTAGGACTTTCCTTCCGTCTTTCACTTTCTCCTTCGGGGGTTCTTTTCATTCTTGAAACACTGTGGTTTTCAATGATGTGTGCTTCCTCCGTCTGTATTTTGCTTAAGGTCAGGGAGTGTGCCTCTTCTCCCGCCGCCTCTTCCTGGTGTACGTGGGTTGTGATGGTTTTAGAGGCCAACGTGTCTGTTTCCCCTCCGGTCTGCTGAGGCCAAATGACCCGTTGGAGCCCAGAGACGGTTCAGAAAACATACACAGACACAGAACGTGTCAACATTTGTCTATTTCATATGTTATTGTCTCTCTTTGTGTACATTTGCATGAATATATTGTTATAATATACACTTTTTTATATGTGTTCAGTGTGTGGAAGTTTTCCCTGCTTCATTCACACTCATTCGCACTTCTACCTTTGGTTCTTTGGACGAGCGGTCTAACTTCCTCTCTGCCTGGCTAATGTCAGCAGTGAAGTCATGCCAAACCACCTATTAAGTAATATCTGAAACTTTAAGCCTTTACAAGATTGTATAAAGAGTGCAGGAATCTAAAGAATGAAAGTTTCAGATAAAGGTGCACTAATGAGGGGAGACCCATGATGTTCAGCTGGAGTTTAGTTCTAAGTCTACACTCCCTGCACACAGTCCCCCAAAACAAATTCCACACATAGAAACACTACAGACGTGAGCATTTATTCAGTGGTTTGTTTTGATTGAGAGCACTCTTGTGCTGGGTACTTGCTGTCCCTTACTTGTCTGAAAGACTGGTGCATAAACTGTTTTGGTTTTGAAAGCCATTAGAAAGATTTAACACAAATCCTCAAATAACGATTATTCCATTTCAGCCACAATGATGCAGTGTTTGTTCAGTGCACGTTGGGAACTTAATCTCTCTCATAACTGATGACATAATCATACTGGCAACACTGTCTGATTGTGGTCTCCCTGTGGAATCCACCTAATGTGGATGGAATGTGAAAGTATTGAAATTAAAAACATAAAATGTCTGATAATTAGCACCCAATATAAAAACCAAGCAACACGCTGTTAACTGAGCGTGACATGATTCCTTTAAACTACACTCTTAGCACTCACTAAACTGTGTGCAGACTGATGAAACTGTCAGTCAAATACGACACTACATGAAGCTCTGAAGGCTAGAATATGAATGATGAGATCATATTTGACATTCAGAGGTAAGTCATTGTTTCCGTTTCTTTAATCTTTTATCCGACTGAGAATTGTGCAAGTAAGAATCTACATGGCCCCCCCACCGTGGCTCTGAAATACCAGTCCGCCGCTGTCCTTGGTGCTGAAGCAGTAGACGGATTTGTAATTTGCGAATTTCTCTCCGAGTCCCGCCCTTCTTTTAGTTTCATCTTGGATCTGTAATATTCCAACCAAAAGAGCTGCTCATGGGGCGGTTCACTTCGCTAATTGTGGCTGAACCCCCCCCAAAAAACCTCTCCCCCCCATGTTACAAATGAACAAATCGTCTAACGCTGTCGTTCACGCTTGCACATACAGGGCAAAAAAAATCACCTGCCATCTTTTCACCTTTCATCTTCCCACCGGCTCATTTTTTTTCCATTGTCCAAAATGAGAAACATATTGCTGCCACATTTCATGTCCAGACAAAACTTTATTCTGGTTCAGCACATATGGCAATGGCAGCAAAAAAGACCAGTCTGCATAGTATTTAAAGCAATATCCCTGAGGTGCCTGAAACCCTGAGTTCTTTCTGCTGGATGTTTACAGGCACAGGGAGACTGTTTTTTTTGGGAGGGGTTGGCACAGACTTACCAGAAGGAGCTGGTTTGGGAAATAATACTAGACTGGGAGGGTTAATTTGAGCTGGTATGGGCTCGAGGTGAACCACAGGGATGGGTTTGGCCTGAGTGGGCTTGTTATAGTCTCAGCTGGAATGTGTCATGGATATTACAGGCTGACCATGGCCGTCGTTTTTTTTTTAAGAAGGGCTGGACGTTTCCTGGTGAACAGCTGTGATGTGGAAAAGATCTGAGAAGTACCAGCACTGGTCCAAATGGTTTGGAGATGGTGCATCGATTATAGAGGGAAGGAGAGAGAAAATGTTAAAAAGCTTTTTTTCTCTGCAATAAAAGTGATTTGTTTCACCAGCTTCTTTTAAAAGTGAAATTCAATTCTTTCATTTTTTTTTTTGTGAACACTTCACTGTAGTGGAGTGTGTGTTTGCTGAGCTGAACCGAGCTGTTCAGGACTACATGCAGAGATGTGTCTGGGTCCACTCAAGAACCCTCTCCACGCTTTCCACCTCGGTCCACAGTCTAGTCTGGTGTTTTGACTGGCACAAGTCTTGCCTTGTGTTGAAACACGTCTCTCATCAGCTGCACAATCATTCAACACAGGCACAAGAACGTGTGCTCGTAGTTGTACCTGTGCACACAAACAGACCCACACATAAATAAATATATGAGGGCATGCTGGTATATAAATATATAGAAAGAAGGAAGAGAGACCGATGGTGGCTGAGATGAACCTATTCAATTCCTTTTGGGTTTGGAGTAGCAGCTCACTAGAAGAGTATTATCACATGCGACGGCTGCAGTGAAGGAAATCGAACTTTAATGTTCGCTTCATTTAAGACGATTGACAGTTGGACAGTTGACGAGCGCTCACTGGACTGGAAAGAGTCTCCCTTGGTACATTCTCAGCTGTTTCTGTCTGTAGCTCTCTAACATGCCCAGTCTGTTATTCACAATGGAACGACACCATCTGCATTGACGGGCTTGTTCCACTGTGAGACAGGCTGGAGGACTGGAGGGGGGTTGCGGTTTGGTACAGTTTGACTGAATCAGCGTGCACATGAGTCTGTGTGTGTGTGTGTGTGTGTGTGTGTGTGTGTGTGTAGGGTGTCTTGGCAGACATGTGGTATTTGCCTTTATGCCTCTGGTCACATAAGGGACCCATGACTCACTTCTTTTTTCTTTTTAACCAGACAATGCACACACTCACACAAACACACAAAAGGAAAAAACACACACACATTCACATAGTCAGCAGGCAGGGAGTCCAAACAAGTGGCTATGTGGCTACAAAAAAAGACTTATTACTTATTATTGAGCCGTAAATATTGATACCTCCAGTCTTGGAGTTTTCATATTTGTGGCTGATGATAGTTGGGCAGTACAAATTGTAAGACAGCAAGGCTGCAAGGAAGAGAGATAAAAAAAAACAAGGGTTGTTATTGAAATAGTCAGAAAGTGGTTTTATATGAACAGTTTGGTAGATTGAAAGCACTCTCATATCTGTCTGTTAAATATAGAATAAATGCAGGCAGTTCATTTATCTGGGCATAACAACTGGAAACTGGGAAACATCTGTCCTGGTTCTGTTGAATGGGAACAAAATCCGCCTACCAGCACCTGTAATTAACACATTTGATCTATTATGTTTAATCTGAGGGGGGTTGTGCCAGACTACTCCCTGGCTGGGACAAGTTGCCAGGTGGCAAGCGGAGGCTCTGGGTTTCACTCACTGTTTGCAGTCATTATGCTAAGCTGAGCTATCTGGAAAGCAAATAAGTGTATTTCCCTAGATTTCAAACCCTTCGTTTAAACAATAAATTCATAAACAAACAACCTTCTGTCAAATGTCAAGTTTTGTTAGTTGCTTAAACTTAACTACAGTAGAGGCAGATCAGATGACGCTTGTATGAAACGTTTTAAGAACTGTCATATTGTATTGAAAGTCAGGATGAAGCACATATGGATCTGACACATTGTACATGTTAAATGCAATAGTTTTTTTTGCAAGGGATACACATCCTGCAATTGGATGATTCATCAATGCCAAGACAGCAAAATGAAAACAGAGAAAGAGATGGAATCAGAGCTGTGACATGAGCCACTAAAGGTAGAGAGAAAGGGCATCCGGGTCGGTTTAGCTGAGGTAGAAAACATTCATGGGAAATCCCTGAAAGAAAAGTGCACTTTACTACGACCGCATTTTAACCCGCAACCCGTTAACACTTAACAAATGTCTCAAACCCCTGTTTCCTTTCGCTCTACCTCTCCACTAATTCTTTCAACATGTGCCGTGTTACCATTTTAGTTGTCAGCATGTCTCGACATGCCACTAAGACAAATCCCTGGATATTTGATTGGATTTGTGAATGAAATGATTTTGCTTTTTTTTACCTTTAACTTTTTTTAAATCTCCCCCTCAGAACATATAACTGTCCAGCTTTCTTCCATTTCACCCAATCCGATTAATTGTTTAACCGTTACCTTTATATTACAATTACACGTGTACATTGAAATGTTCATGTTTTCTGTCCCACATTTGTAATTGCACACAATTGTATCATACTTTGTGTATTCAAAGTGGACCGTAAAATGCAGAAAATTGTAACAATTTGTTACATGCACACTGTTGCTTTAACCCTACAAACTGACACTGTAGTAGCTGATGACATTCGTTTTGTAACTTTGCCTCTGTGTCAACACTTGCAAGCTAGCTCGTAGCTCCGCTGCGAGAGAACATTGTGTAAATAAGCAATCTCAAAGAATTTACGTGACTTTGTGCCAAGCAGCACTTCTCTTTTGTTTGTATCGGTAATCTTAGAGGCAAGGGACATTCAAAAGAGGAACTCCAGAAACTACAACCATACAGACATTTATCAAAACTTGGTTAAGACTGCATCACCTGAACTCTCTGTTTTCCTCTTCATACACACAGCTGTGACCGGCCTCCCGTGTCCCGTCACACCGATCTACCGACAAGTCCAAGTCGTCCAAGGTTCGCCTGATTACTGAGAGGGCCTCCCTGTCTCTCCTCCCCTCTCCCTATCATGCGTCTCCTCGCCACCCTCGTCCTTTTGCTGCTCCTCAGGTCAGCTGAGCCCCGGAGAGGCCCTCGGTCAGGGGCTGCGGAGAGGGGCGCCGGGGGCCGCGTACGAGGCAGAGGCAGGGCCGGAGTGATGAGACGCCAAACTCAGCAGTGTAAGGAATACGTGGAGGCAGGGGACAAGTACCTGGACTGTCAGGACAGGCAGCTGACCACCGTGATGCAGGACTGGCCCAAAGATATTCACCACCTGCTTTTGGCAAGAAATAAGATTCAGGTTTGTGCAGATTATTAAAGAGTCAAGACATAAATGGACTGTAGCAGGTGATCTAAGACCCAACTAACAATAATAAAGTGTCGAGCACAGTTTTGTGCAACAAATGCATCACTATGCTGAGCGTTAGCATCTCAAGCCTCTTACTCTCACCCGAAACCCTGCCAGCTTGTTGATACCGTGAGCATCTGTGCACCATTTATTTGGCTCCGGGATCAAAGACAGACTTTTCTGCTGTGTGTCGATGTTTGCATGTCTGAGTGAGCACACAGGATGTGTGTCAGAGGTGTTGAGAGGAATAAAACAAAAAGCTTTGCCAGCAAAGTCATAAATAAAGACGAATGACTTACAAAGACAGTGCAAATGAGTATAATTAAGCTTCATTTTCAAGTTCAAAGAGTTGGCGTGTTGAATGAATGAGTAGTGAGGAAAAGTGGATTTTAATTCATTTTTAGCTGAATGTTTGGACCTATTAAACATTTAAATGTATTTTTTAAAACTGCAATTTGATTATCTAAACCCAATCTTTGCAATTTGTAACTTAAAACTTCAGATTTATATGAATCAAATTACTTCGTGGTTTCGCTTATAGTGACGAATGCAGAGGAAAATAATACCCGACTCTGCAATTCAGTTTTATGAAGCATTTTAGCAGACTTCAGCTCAATGTTTTCTTTTTTTACGGCTCACATCTTTACTGTTGTGGTTCAACCTCACCGCTCTCGAGAGCCATATTTTCAGGCTCAGTGGGCAGCTGCCCGGCGCAGATGAAGCGAGCGAATAGCTGGTCAACATAGTGGAACATCTAGCAGCTGAATAGTAAATATCTCATCCGTCTATGAGTCTGACAAAGCTCTGCTTGAGACAGACATGGTTTCAAAAGAGCATGACAGACACAAACACCAACAGTTTACGTCTCTCCCTTTTAGGTTTTAAGGGACAACATGTTCTCCCAGTTCACCCAGCTGAAGAGCCTGGACCTCCAGCAGAACCACATCTCCATGGTGGAGGACGGAGCGTTCAACGGCCTCTCCAAGCTCAAAACCCTGCTCCTCCAGCACAACAGACTGAAAACAGCCACCGAGGAGGTCCTGCTCCCTCTCACCCGCCTCACCTACCTCCGTCTCTATGACAACCCCTGGAGCTGCCGCTGCTCATTGGACAGCCTGGTCAGGACCCTGCAGGTGCCCAGCAACCGCAACCTCGGCAACTACGGCAAGTGTGTCGAGCCCCAGTCGCTGAGCGGCCAGAAGCTGAAGAAGCTGAGCGTGGACTTGTTGTGTGCAGACGACAACCAGGTGGACAGGAGGCCGGGGGGCGGAGAGGGGGGGCAACCGAAGCCTCCGTCAATCAAAGTGAAGACGGAGGCCACGTCCATGTGCCACACCTACATGTTCCCCAAACCTCTGCTGGACTGCAGCAACAAAGGTGAGACTGTCAAGTTCTGTATCCCTGTAACTTAACTGTGTCATGTCCTGTTTGAAACTGAATTCAGCCAAAGCAATCATTATGCTGGTTGATGATAAAAGAGAAAACATGCGCACTGTGTCCACAGAAAAGGGTTAACTTGAAACAAACTGACTCTGAGGAGTGGCGTAAACTCACGCAAAGAATCAGGACAGTTCATTGGCAGCCAAACCCAAAATCATTCATTGTGTGTCATTGTGTGTTTATTTTTCTGGCAAATATATTAATAACAAATAGACTGTCCTGGCAGAAGAGTACCTTGTATAAAAAGTACATTTGTTAAGTTTGCTCAGCACTCTCCAGTGTTGCTTATTCAGCGAAATTGGGCTCAAGAATTATTTAGCCGTCTAATGTTTCAGTTTCCACTGAGGCTGAGCGAGCAGAGATGTGTTTGTTTTATCAGGTTTGCCACCCCGGGGCGTCTGTTCTTCATTGGGAGGGAAGGAGCAGGCTGGTCGTAGTCTGTTCTGTGTTACGACCTGGCTCAAAGGCTGCAACATAAGGGAGACAAGACGAGTGATAAAAGTAATAAATAGACAGAGAAGGCAGCAAACAGGACACAGACCCCTAGTGGATGGGAGGGGTCGTCACACTGCCAAAACGTCAAACTAAAAGCTTGCATTTCCAAGCATGGACCATCATTTTCCATTTTAGCCTAACTTGGTTGACATCAGCCGACCTGCTGTGATTGAGTTGCATTGTTTAGCCTTCCGATGAGCTGCGTTGCGGAGTGTTTTGTGTTCTTGTGCGGTCGGTCTGTTGCGGTGTTCAACACCATCTCTTTTGTATTGTATTCTAATTTGAATCATACATTAACTTTCTGCAGATTTGTGTCCTCCAAGACATTTTTTCGAAGGCAGTAATTACCACCAGCATCATACCCTGTTTATGTTTCCAGTATTAACACTGAGTCAGCATGTCTAGAAAGCTGCAGAAATATGGAAACAGGCAGGCATCAGTGCAAATACAGGGAGGAGAGATGGAGCAAAGGGAAAGCGAGGGCTTCTTTCAGCTCCTCCAGTTTTCACATCTGGTTCTCTCTGTGTGTGTAAAAACGACACCATGAGGCTGCAATCATAGACGTTGTAACTTCTCCAGTGCTCCATAAAAACTGTGTCAGTGTTGCTTTTCAAACACAGGCACGGATGACGATTTCTGAATTTTGGAGCACTTTTGTGTGGGCTCTTTAATCTTGGTTGCTCTCTCTCATCTTCTCCCTTTTATCCGTTTTCTCTGTATATCGTCTTCTTCTTCTTCCGCCCAAATGGCATCCACTGTCAGCGCACTGAACTGAAAGCTTGTCTGTGTCTATGTTTCGGGCCAAGTGAGCTCCCAGATTGAAATTTGCAATTGAACGCATCTATAAATGGAGAGCTTATGCCTTTCACAGAAAGACATCTTTCACAGAGCACGGAGAAGCCAAAACCACACAAAGCAACGCCTGTGTTGTGTAAATGCTGGAGGAAGGGGTTTTTACATATTTCCCTTTTTTCCTTTTTCTACAGTAAAACTTTTGAATCAATTCTTTATCTGAACCACAGATAAGGTTTCTCTGTTTTTCCTCACAGGCTGATTCTCCCATCCATCTCTCCAGATCTTTTCTTCTTCTCTACATCCTGCCTCCTAAACCATGCCCCACCATGAAAGCGATATGTGATGTGTGAATGTTGCCTATAATATGCTACAGCTGTCGTGCATGACATTCAATACGTTGTCTTTGTGCTTTTGATTCGCAAGGACGCACATAAAGTATAGTTGTACTGTGAGCTGAAGCCAGTTGAGGTTTGGAATCTCTTCATTTTTGTTGTTTTCACTGCGCTGCCATCCAGAACCAATGCTTTCTAAATCTAATAACAGGTATAGATTACATCATTACACATTGTGTTCTCCCGTCTGAACACTTAACAGATGGTGGCAGAGTTTGGTATGCTGTGGAATAATATAGCAAACGTTGGCTTCACTACTGATATACAAATGCATATTGAATTGCGTTCTTTCAGTACACTTTCCTTATTTATCATTTCTTTAGTCCCCCTGTCTCGCTCAGATTAGTTGCATGACTGTGACATTTTTATGCATTTTGCCTCCAAGTTCCCATTAATCTAGTTCTCCTCTCCTGGAATAAAATGTGCCCTCTGGAGTAGTTTTGCAAAGAAACAAACAGTCATGTCTACAGTCCTTCAGGTTTGTCCTTCAGGTCCAACAAACTTAGCTGAATATATTACCTTCCTAATATCGGATTGTTGATAAATCTTTATCAACATTGTTTACATTCATATTTACTAGCTTGCATTCGGATTCTTTACATTTGTTGTTGCATTACTACACTTCTACGTGTGTTACTGCCATCAACTGTTGAATACTGTAAGAGCATTATATATTGCCCACGAGCTCGTGCATGTACATGGGTGATCTTGTGCACGTGTACCTTTAATTTGTGTAAAGATTGTGGTATTTTCATTACAGCTTTATTTTTAAGAATATGCATTACGTGGGTACAATATATTTTGACACAGGCTACAAAGACACAGCCACAACATCTGCTGATCATGTTGGCCTGTTTTGTCCATTGCCTTGCAGCTTTTAATTGTATTGCTTTAAAAGTAAATTAGCTGCTGTTAGACTATAACCTTCATGAGAAATTAGACAAATATCATCAGAATGGTCAAAAACAAATAAGAAGGTAAACATGAGCGTGTGGAGGTGGAACCAACATTATATTTATCTTTCATATGCGACTGGAAGGCAAGTGGGAAGCAAGAATTAGAAAACCCAGAGCAGAGTGGAAACTTACTCTGCTCTCTTTCTCCAAACCCTATATTTTCCCTTTTCCATCCCTTTCTCCCTGTTTCCCTTACGCTGGTTTGAAGGCTTTCTCTCTGAGGCGAACCACAGCAGATTTCAGGCTCCTTATTATTCCCACTGGAGGTCAATGCTCCACAAAGCGGTTAGAGTTGATATGTGAGTTCTTAAGGCTGTTTCTCAAAGATTGAACGTGGACTTCAGAGTACTCTGTGGTAATATCAAAATATGCCTTCAAATGACTTCTGTTTGAGCCCCTTTTATACAGTGGACACATTGAGTACTCCCAGTATCTAAATTGTAGAAGTGAAGCCATTATAGCTAACTTGTATTTCGTATTTCTTATTATACACCACATTTTTATTTGTAAGAGACCACTTAGGTCTACAATATTAAACATAAATGTACCCATTGCATCTATTGTGCCAGAGTAAGCTTAAAGATACTTTTCATAGACATCTATAGACCCTGGCTAGCTTGAAGCTAACTTACAGCGCAGGTAATGTCTGCATAAAAAGTAACATTAGCATAAATACAAATAATATTAGAATAAAAAAGTAGCAGAAAAAGTCACACCATGTATTAAATTACTGAACAAAGTACCTTTTGGGGTATTTTATTAGTAAGAAAGTAGATTATGTGCCAGATGAGTTTTAATTAGTGCAAACTCATAGAGCTTTTAGTCATTCCAGGTTGTTTATTCCGAATACATCTCATGATGTTGCTCAGAAACCTACACGGTGGTATTGATTGTTTTGGCCAAATTCTAGACTTTGCCTTTAAGACTGTGCTCATGAGGTCCCGACATCATTGGTTTCAGAGGAAACATAAATCCTTCACATAAACTTCAGGCCATTTGAGTAGGCAGCAGTAAAGTGACTCATATATATATATATGGTGGCTGCTTCCCAGTCACACAAACGCCCAGGCACACAATATTATGTCAGGCTCCCCCTGGACCACCTGGATCATAGACAGCGGGCAGTTAGTCAGCAGGAAGAAGAAGAAAAAAAAGAATCTACCACGGTGTCATTGAATCATGAGGCAGAAAGCATGAATGAGAAAGAGGACAGTATCAAACATCACTCTCTACTAACAGCAGGATTTAGCTGCAGACTCTGCCAGGCGCCAAGACGCTTTCCTACAATAGTTTGAATGTCCTGTCGACACTCGGAACTGCACAGCCGTTATGAAACTGAATATGGGGTTCAGAGTTTCCTAGAGAAATGTTTCACCCGGCGGTGAAAAGGTCACTGACTGGGAAATCCCACTGGAACCAATTGTTAGGATATTGTTGAAGGCAAGTTGACAATTACCTCCGGGATGGATGTACCTTGGATGAAAATAGGATGATTATATTTTGATTATTTTGTTATTCCCGAGTAACTATTGTCATGGTGACATGGAGCAAAAAGACGCAACTAGATGTAGTCAGTACTGGGCAAGACAGGTCCTGGATTGATTTATCCAGATTTGCAGAAAGGAGGGTAGGCCTATACATGTCTTGCTTGTTTGTAACTCTTTTAACAAAGATGTAACTTCTTGTGCAACCAAACGAGTCGTTTGCTCAAATTTTCACATATAACACTGAAGAAAAGTGGCTGTAATACATGATCGTTTAAAGTCTGATATGGAAGCCTATTCTGTTCTTTTCTTTTGTCCCTGTGCGTTGAAGCATTAAGGCAATAAACATAAGCATGACACTCAAGACCATCAGGCAGGACATAGGCACTAAGCTGGTTGTTGTAATCGTGATGTCTTATAAACAGAGTTGTCAGCATGTTTAGAAACGGCTTAAACCTCTGCCTCTATATTGTGCCTGAATGGTGAAAGAGAGTTATGTGTATTACATGAAGCCCAAACATAACAGCATACACAATCTATGTAACAGAACATTCTTAATATGTCACACATGTGAAATATTGAATGTGAACTTATTCAGTGCTACTTAATGCAACAAATCTAGTGCCTACAATTGTTAAGAAAACACATGGGGTGTGTATCCAAACCACAAAAAATCACAGCACAATGCACAGTTGGCCCCAGAGTATATTATGTCAGTGCAGTACAAAATTAACTGCTTCCTTTTCTTCTGTCTAAACAGTAGGAAACATATTGCAACGGAATCATTATTAATGCAGACAGGAAATGTGTCCTGCATTCTTTACATAGCTATAAATTTAACCTTTGGAAAAACTTTGATTTAGTTTTATAGAATGTATGGTAAAGAAAAGACATTCAACCCACACCCTCTAGAGCAGGATATGTAGATATACGTCCAGATTAATGCTCTGCACTTTTACTAAATCATGGAAATAGTTTAGCTCTCTCGGTTCAAACTATGTAAATACTGCTGTACATTTACAGCATTACTTAATCCCTATAGGACCGCCATAGGATGTTTTGGCAAATGACCGACTAAATTGCTTCAGGAAGTCATTCAAACCTGTCACTTTAACATAAAGCAGGCGCTATAGTTGAGACTCTATAATGCGAAGGAAATATAATAGGCAATTGTCCAATCAGGCGAGACAAGCAGAGAGTTTCTCAAGTCCTAGAGGGACAGATGTTCACATGTGCCCTGAAATAATGACTTGAGCAGATTCAGTAAAAAAAATAAAAAAAATCCAGTCCAAACCCAGTTATGTATGAATGACTTTCACGCTTCCTGACGTGTTCTCTCTCTTTCTGCCCCTCTCTGTGTGTTTATTCATTCAGCAGTCTGCAGAGGGACAGATGTTATAGTAGGAAACCATTAAAAATCACAAGATACCCATACCCATCCTGATAAAACATCTTACTTCCTGAAAACATTTGGCTCCAGGAAGTAATGCAAAAAAGAGCTAAAAGGGACATGCAACATGGCTAATCAAGATAAGGTGAAAGATAATCTTTCCATCTTTGGTTCAGCATCAGGAAAATGGGCCCTACTGGTCACAGACACAAACTTATCGAGTCTAAACCTACTGTTTCTACTTAATAATACACCGTGTGAGAGATTATCCTCATTCTCTGTGAAAACCTCTTCTCAGAAGACCACAGACGTATCCCTCTTGGACATAGAGGATCTGTTTTGTCTGATTTCTCACAAGGGAGCCCGGGAATTTGAGTCTGAATGCCAACGTTTTTCTCACCATTTTCTAATCTGAAAATGCTGCTTGGACGGAGTTGCAGGCATGTACACCTAAGGCAGGGTGGGATTCCCTTTAGACTTCAAGGACTGACAACTTGTGGAAAGTCTGTTCTTGCCTTTGTAAATGTCTCTGCCTGCTGCACACTCATCAG
Source organism: Leptoclinus maculatus (assembly GCA_032191485.1). Taxonomy (NCBI): domain Eukaryota; kingdom Metazoa; phylum Chordata; class Actinopteri; order Perciformes; family Stichaeidae; genus Leptoclinus; species Leptoclinus maculatus. Next base: position 7,121,760 of record JAVDOI010000019.1, on the reverse strand, counting down.
CCATCACTGCATCACATCACTGAACAATAATAATTACATTTCCTTAGTGCATTAGCTACATCTGTGTGCATGCTGTAGAAGTGTGTCCTTTCTGCGTGTGCGATTCTATTTTCTTAGTCAGTTATGATTTATGGCACTATGCCTCCATTGATAAATAACAACAACATCTGTGGCGGTAAAGCGTGTGCATAACGGCTGCAACATCTGCTCTATAAAAGGGCCACTAAGCATTCTTCTGAGACGATCATAAAGTCTGTGTATGCATGAACGCTCAGCCACACACATATCGTACACAATCTTGTTTTTTTTTTATATCTACAAAATAGAGCAGTGATTTTATATACAAATCAACATTGTTTAATTATATCTTAGTCCGTATTCGCCGCCGAAACATAATCATTTTTCTTCTCATCTGCAACCTCTTTGCAAACTGCTTAAAAAACAATCAACCATGTTCATTTTGAAGATACAGGTTTTCCGCGGCCTCCTACTCAGTTTAAAACAGAGTTGCATCATGATTGGCACGGCAGACGTGACCTCCAATTTAGATAATTTGCATATTTGTACAGGTGAAAAAAGTGTAAATACCATCAGAAGCAATTAAAAATCCATTGAAGTGCCTGTTTTCTTTTACTTGAATAGGCTTCTCCCAAATGAAGCTCTAGCATAAGTTCAGACAGGAAGACTATACTCTTGCATGCCTAAGCCCATAGCTTATTTACCATACATCTGCCATCACTCCTCATGCAGGCACACTCATTATTTCCTTGCTGTTATTGTTCGGGGCTGTCAATCATATCAGCTGTCTAGATCAGCTGGTCTCTCTAGCCAATAGCACAAGGACATCGTTAGCCTATCCTCCTGCTGCTGTCTTTCTTTAAATATGATTGTCTCTCTACCTTCAGTACGTTCAAGCTGCTGTTACGCAACCCTCCACCTCCCCATCTCCGCCCAATCTTCGCAGATTCATCAACTTCATCATTCTATCAACCTCATCAGCCACCATCACCACCAGTGTCTTGTGATTTATATTGTTGCCGCTCAGGGCAATCACAAACTCCATCACAAATCTCCTCGTTGAGTTCAAGCGCCAAAGAATTTCTGTGTAACTCATTAACGCAGCATCTGTCATAATAAATGTTAAGTACTCAGCATTCACTTGTCTCTCCTGATTGAACTGCCAGAACTTGTGCAATTGGAGTCTTGACACAAACCTGGATCTATTCATTGTCTGCAGATAAGCTCCAAAGAATCTATAGATTCAAGCTTCAGCTGTGTTGTTTCTAGCTTTGGGACAAAACGTGTTGATAGTGATATATATTCTAACCATCCCAACATTGTCGGGAAATGTGTTACTCCAGAACAGATCTGTTATCGAAATGGGAACATGTGGGAATCACTGTTTCATACATTAGAGTCCTCAACAACACTCTTACTGGGATGGGGGGGGGGGATGTGCGTGTGAGGCTGGAAACACTGGAAGAGAGTGGAAACACTCTCCCCCCTGGCACAGAAGTGAAATATTGTTATACATGCTGTCACACTCGACTCCATCCATCTTGAAACGGTTAAATGTTGCATACAACCCACACAACATCTTGAAAATGTATAATGATGCAGACAGATTTCCAGCTCTCCTGATGATTCTGGAGCGTTGCTCTTTGTATGTCGAGTTCATCGGCCTCAAACCTGTAAACCTAGCAGCAGGAATACAGGAATTCATCTCGTCGTTCCAGCTCCTTTCACAGTTATGGAAATGATGTTTCTCTGCCTTTCCTTCTTTGCAGATTTGAACAACATCCCGTCTGAACTGCCATCTGACATAGTGAAGATGGATCTGTCCAAAAACACCATCAAACATCTCAGGCCCAAACAGTTCCTGCTATCCAAAGACCTCAAGCTGCTCAACCTGAGCAGCAACAGCCTGCACCATTTAGACAAAGGTAAAACAACTGCCACACACACACACACACACACCTGAGCACATACATCTGGGCACTTCAGTGCATTATGCCACGGCCTACATAGATACTTGATTGGCTGGCAGGTGTTCATTAAAGTCATAGAACAAGATCCAATGACATAGTTCCTGTCAAAAGTTAAACTACCTTTTTACTTGTACATCTGTCCCTGCTACATTACCAGTCTGATGAAAGCGACCCAACCATGGGATAAACTAATGGTTACCAACGTGGTGATCGATACCACAACAAGGGGTCGCAAGATAAATCTGACACACAGAAAAAGTAGAACAACACACAGAATTTTGGTAATCTTTTACTCTCATATATTTTCCTAAGAATTACTGGACTTTACATCTTCATGCTTCTAAAAATGATTCAAATAGGACAAAGTAAAAAATCCCTCTTTGGTTGAACCACTCCCAACATTTTGACATAATGCTACCGTTGATGAGGGCTGAAGATAGACTCTTCTTTGTCAATAGCCAAAGAGGTTAGGACCCACTCCGTTAAACATGGATGAAGACAATGATGAAAATAATGGCACAAACAACAAAAATGGCCCATTTAAAACCAAATATATGACTCTCAATACGAAATAGAGGTCAAGGAAAGGTTGAGGAAAATTCAACGGGGAAACACAAGATAATTTATTGTCCAAAAGATCAATTTTACTGAAGTAAAATATCTGCTCTGAATAGCAATTCTGCCTCAGTACAAGTTGCATTATTAAAGTGCAGACTCATTACTCTCTCCAGGCTAATGATGTCTGGGTTTATGTCTTCCTGCCCGGGAGGGAAATCCTTTACAGAACCTTGTAGTTGTCTTCATTAGCCTGCAACACATGTAAACAATCTACTGCAGCTAGCCCCAGTGTGTCCAAGACTGCGTTGGGAACTGAAAAATAAATGATGCGTTGTGACACATGGTTACAATCATGGTTGTTGTTACAATCATGGTTGCTCCTTCTAATCATTTTCCCATTTGGAGTAAAATTACATATTTTGAATTAATTTTAAGAGGTTGTTTGCCTTTTCATTCATGTTTTTCTCTCAGTCTGGTCACACTCTGGCTCTGGCACACTGGGGTTATTACAAAGAAATGCACAATTATTTGCATTCGTCTTTCCTTGTTTGGTTTTGGACGATGTTTGTGCCAGATTGCTGTGGTTTTTCCTTCAAGGAAACAACAATTTAGATAGTCACAGGAGAGTACGGTATATTTGAAGGTCAATTTAGTGCACTTTCCTATGACTAATAACGTGACATTTTAGAAATTGTTGTAATGTGGGGGCCCCACCCATCTGTAACTCCAAACTCTGCAAAAAAAAATAAAAAATCGTAACACTCTTCAAGCCCAAAGATGATCAAGTAAAGATGTTACTGTAATTGAAGCAACATAGCAGCAGACAATTCTGTCATTGTGGGACTTATGCAACAGTGATATCTGTAGTTATGGTGACCAGAGACTTTGAAATTGTGTTTATTTGTTATGGAAAGTTGCTGTCCACATCAGCCCAGAGTGGGGGCAAGCCTGGGGGGTAAATCCCTAATTTATCACTTCTGCTAAAGCTGGACGAGGGCCGTGTTTTTGTGCAAAGAATGTTAATGCTTGTGCATTGAAGCTGGAAAAACAGATGACAGGCTTTAAAGCTTTATCCTCAGTGGGTGTTATGATGTATGGTTCTGTGATCCGTGTGGGAGAGCTGATTAAAATACTTGGAGATTAGTGTGTTATTTAGAGCTCTTTGCTTGCAATTTCTCCGGGACCAAAAGTGTTTTTTAAAGGATGGTGAGATAAGAAGTACAGATGGAGAGAACAATCATGAGGGAACTGACATGTCATACCAACTAGCAAAGGGAAGTGTGGTCATTAAAGGAATAGTTTTTCTCATGGATGGTGGACTTACACTACTATTGATGCTCAAGGGTGTCTTACTAAAAGGGAGGAAAAAATACCTGCAAACTGCGACTGAATATGTTTTACAGAGAATGTTGCTTCTACATTTCAGTGCATGGGAAAATACCAGGAAAGTATACCACACTGGGCTTCCTGTGGCCATGGTTTAAAAAGCAATTAACAGTAGCCCATTTGGGGAGAGTCATGAGTCTCATGAGTCGAGAGATAAGACAGGGAAAGCTCAACAAGGGCTCCATCCCTCTTCTTTAATCTCCTATAGTTCCATCTATCTGTGTCATCTTTATGGTTGAATGACGACAATGCAGTAACAGTAACTTACAATGATTGAAAATGCATTTCGTAAAGATTATCGTCCCCAGCGTCTGTTTTTCTTTTTCTTTCATCTCTCTGTCACAGGGATGTCTTTATCCTCTCTATATTTTATATGTGCCACACATTCTCCACTTTTTTCCTCCTCCTCCTCTCATTTTCCTCCCCTCCTCTCTTCCGTTCAGTTAAGATCAAAGCTATAGGCCCAAGGCTATTGGACAGCATGAAACAGTCTCCACTGCCCCATTTTTACACAGACTGATAACAATGTCTGGAACTTTCTGCGGACGTCAACAGTCACCTTTTTAACTCAAGTTATGCCCAGCTATTTTTTATTTTTGAAAAGTTTGAATCTTACATTTTCCCCATTTTTCATTGGACAGCAACAGTGTTGTGTGTGACTTCTGGAGTTACATGTTGTGTTGAAATGTAAAATAAATTGCATTATCCTTACAATAACAGATGGCAAATTCTTAAAGCTGGACTCATCAGCAATATTTAGGTGCTATGTACGAGATTGGGAGCATTTCTGTTGCCTCTCAACGGCTCTCAAAATGGCTACGGCTGAGCCGGTGGCTCGCAGCTAACAGGGCTAACAGCGCTAACGGTGCAAGAAACGACAAAAGTGCTGGCAGAGCTAACAGTGTTTTCCTGAGGGGGAACCAGAGGGTGGACACCACGCTGAACTCCACTAAAGTGGAACATTTAGCAGCTTCAGGGGTTGGTGGAGACCAATTACAGAGTGAAAAAGAGAGTGAATATTGGGCTTACATTTGCCAGGTGGCCAGGAAGTGAATAGCAATGTTGCACCGTGTCTTTAGGATGTGTACCTTCTTAGCATCCAAGCAGCAGTATGAGATGCCAACTTATTTTGCTCAACTTTTTTTCCTCTCCCAGCTGCATTTGCAGGCCTGCTGTATCTCCGAGAGCTCGACCTGTCCAATAACAGCCTCACTTACTTTGAGTATGGCGTACTGGAGGACCTCTACTTCCTACGGAAGCTCTCGCTGGAGAACAACCCCTGGATCTGTGACTACAACATCCACTACCTGATCTACTGGCTCAAGCACCACCCCGGCGTTTTCTACACTGGCCTGATCTGCTCCGAGCCGCAGGAGTTCAGGGGCTGGCGCGTTGAGAATTACGTCAAGACCTACAACGGGGAATGTCCCATTGATAAACAAACTGGAGGGATAGGTACGGGACAAGGGGGGGCGGAGAACGATGCACAGGACGGGGCGGGGGAGACGGGTGAGGTGCAGGGTGAACATCTGCCTCAGCCTCTGCAACAGAAAAGATCCAGGTTTGAGATCATCAGGCTGAGTTAGAATGGTGGTGGATCAGACTGGTGTGGTTTAGTATAGAGGTCAAAGGAGTGTTGGATTAAAATGCAGGTCTGCGGAGAGGCTGACAAATGGATTAATAAAGGTAGACTCAGTTTGATGTTTGGATAAACAATGTGACCAGTAAAAGTACAATCTGCAAGGAAACACATGTAAGTCATTATTTTCCATCTTGTTTGGATAAGAGAAAAACTGATTTGGGGGTCATTCATTAATTTAATAAAGATGATTCATTGCAATGCCATATTGCTAAATTTACCTTTAAACAAAGGTTTAGGAGCTTTTGTTATTTCTTTTTGCAGAGCATTCCCAACCCAGTCTGTATCAGATCTAATAGCCTCCACAAAGACGTCTCTTTGAATTCCCTACACGATGAACTGCAAGTGCATTTTTTCTGTTACAGTCATTTTATTATTGAGTTCAGATATTCTTTTTTTTCTTTTTATTCATAAAAAGCAGTTTTTTGGTCTTTTTGTGTGTTTATTGATGTACGACGTTGTCTACCTGTTTTCTGGAAATAAAATTGTGTTTATTTTTTCTGAAAATTTGTTTAGACAGACGATGATGGAAGGCAAACGTGTAGGTAGACGTACCGAACTCGTTGTCCCGCGCTGCCATCAGTTAACCACCAAATAAGACAAGATGCAGATGTATGATGTCACACAGTAACTCTCTGTTTTAATGGAGGTTATGAGTTTCCAGACACACGTCAGGTGTGCCTGATGGCCTGATATCTGACTTTAATAATGACGATGATGAAAACATTCTGCCTTTGGCATCCAAATCCAATATTCCCTGAAACTCCCCACAGGTTACATTTCAGCATTCAGAAGGTTTAACTTGCGACCAAGAAGGGAATTTGGATGCACGGCAGGAAACAAGTCTTCAGTGCGCTGTCGACCAACACAAAACAGCCAACTTCCTTCTTTTTGAAACTGTCATCATGCAGATCCTCCTTCCTGGTTATGGGTTATGCTGTCAGTGAAGGGATAATACACGCACCACAATTTATCTCCAATGAGTAATAAGTAACTGAAGATGAATAAAATGATTTTATAGTCATAAATTGACCATTTATTGCTTGTCAGATTTGGGCTACACTTTGTTCCCACAATAGTTCCACATAACTAAATCAATCAGGCAGATCAACTTGTCAGTGTAAGAAAATAACAATCAGTGCAGGTCCTGCAGCATGACCTCCAGATTGGTGTTTGAATAAGGCCTGCCAATTTGGCATTAGACACAAAGGCAGATTACATCCTGGATGTAAGCCTCGCCAGTTACTTTAGCTTGAGTGTTGTGTTGGCAGGAAGTGATTTTGGCAAAGTTCAGCCTTAATGGTGATTTGAAAAGTGATTTCCTGGGTTGTATGTTTGGTTGCACTCAATTAATCGTTTCATAGTGCAGTCATGGATGTTTTAAATCACCTTTCTATTCATTGTCGAAGGCAGTGAGCACCCAACCTGCAGCTTTAGGTCATGTATAACAGCACAGTGCCCTCTAGTGTTCACAATTTGGTGGTCGACAGGAGGATTTCAGGAAGACATTCAAAGCCTAATACATACATTTACGACAACGTAAGACATTATTTTGAAGTCAAACAAATATTTATAATTCACAGTCTTCTGGCTTGCATGCAGGTTCTCCAAAACGTTGTCAACCAGAGCACGGCAGCAGAGGATCACAGCTCGTCATACAGGCACTGCAAGAGGTCACTTGGGTGAAAAAGACTTATATGCGCCATAATAACATTCTATAGTCTTTCCCAGATTTTCAAAAGTTCTAACAGCAGAGTGAAGCGTGAAGACAGCTTTTTTTGACAAAACACAACTTGCAGAACGTGGCTGAGGCCAGCAGGTGTAGAGGCTGCTTGAGTGTTTTGTGGTTCCTAACCACCATAACAAAATGCCTTAGATTTTACATTCAGATGTCGATTCATTTTGCTAGTGCAAACTTAAAAAAAGGAATAGTAACAGTCAAACAGCAAGAGAAAAATAATGTCCAGGTATAGTTGAAATAAATGAGATTGGTTTACTGTAACTTCACCCACAGTGTTGATCACACACTGTCTCTTACTCCCCCATTTCTAAACATGCCCGGTCCGCGTCCTTGTAGCACCAGCTAACAATTCTCTGGGGTCAGTTAAGCTGCAAAAGCTTACTGAATTATACTGAATTGATTTTTCAATACTTTCCAAAAATTAGAAATGTCCTCAATGCAAAGAATCTTGAGGGCCTTGCCAGCCTGATTCAACATCCATGCATCTTTGGATCTTCTTCTTCTCCAACATTCATGATCAAAAGTGTCCTTCACCCTCCTCCTCCTCCTCTCTTCTGTCCACATTTGAATCAGCAACATGTCTTCTTCTCTGGTGGTGTGTAGGCAGCTCCGAAGCCATCGATAGCCCGAGAGTTGGACCGGAGGAGAACTTGAGGTGTGTTGCTGCTTGTTAAGTCCTCCTGCTGGACATTAAGGCCGTTACGAGACAGCAGCTCCCTAGCCATCATGATGAAGGCTTCTTCCACATTCTGACTCTCCTTGACACAGAGAAGAAGATAGAGCACTTTAGATTTTAGCCAACTCCTTAGTGTGTTACATGCGAAAGCACTCTAATTGAGCATTACCTTTGCTGATGTTTCTAGCGCGGCTAGTATGTCTTTGTCCTCTGCCAGATTGCAGGCTTCCTCAAACGGAACCTGACGTTCCTGCTTCAGGTCACTTTTGTTACCTACATGGAGACAATCAGGGAGCTGAGAGATGCAAACACAATACCTCAAGATGATCTTAAACAACAAAGTTGTCTGCATCACCAAATTTGTGTTAATATGATTATCAGTGCACCTAATTTACATGCTAGTACTGTCAGTACTGCTGCAAAACAAAGTGTGATGTTACCAGCCATGTGTTTAAATTCCTTTTGTTGTAATACAATTGATCCAGTGATTTAAAAGTTCAAATTTTCCACACAACCGATAAAGTGCTTGCTGCTCTGTGTGCAGATTCACTCGCTTGATGCTGTTTAAGTTAAGTTAATTTAAGGTCAGAAGTTTAGTTTTAATTCCGCTCTCTGCTCAAAGTCCTAAATATAAAGTTGGAGGTATGTAATGTGATGCTTGATAAATATAAAGTATGCAAAGTGGAAAGGTAGTTGCTAAAAACTTAGAGGTCTAATTCCCATAAGGTGTATAGTTTGCATGAGCCAACCCACATTAAATTGTGTATCTATATTTGAGTTGTTTCTGTACTTAGTTGAGTTAGGTACGGTGCCTTTTGCACAAATTAGAAAATACCATAGCTGAGTATTATAACCATACCAAGGGTAAAAAGAGCTGTGGTGGCTTTTTCTTCAAAAAAAAGTATTGCACGTTAAACCCACACCTCTCTGACACGCTCCCTTTGAAGTTGCTATTGCACCAGATAGCATTATGTTTTCAAATGTGTCTTTTATTTTGTCCACCCTCTAATACAAATCACTTCCAAAACACAGACACTGTATTCAGGCACCTCACATGTTGTTAACATGCCAGATCCACACCCACCTATGAGAACCAGCACTACATTGCTCGCTCCATAGAGCTCCACCTCTTTGATCCAGTGAGCCACGGCGTCAAAGGTCGGGCGTCGCGTGATGTCATAGGCGATGATGGCGCCGTGAGCGCTGCGGTAGTAGCTCTGGGTGATAGTACGAAACCGCTCCTGACCTGCCGTGTCCCACACCTGCATCTGTTACACAGACACAGTCAAGAACAAGGAATCAGCTGTAACAGCTGTATGGGTGCATGGCTGATATGCACATTAACAACAAAATGACAATGACAACAAAATAAGACTGTTTACCGACACACACACACACACACACACACACACACACACACACACTAGTGTGTCAGATTCCTTGTGTCCCTCTGCACAATACTCCCTGAGCATCTGAGCAACGTGCATGGTAACGGCTGTCATGGCAACCAATCTAAACACACCAACTCAATTTTTCAATGCCAGTGTTGCTGGTTTGAACTACTCGTGTGCAGCTTAACAACAGAATCAAAGCATCCTTTTTTTTAAGTTTTATTGATAAAATTAAACAAATAAACGGAACCAAAAGGAACCGTCATTCGTTGGACTTTATTCTGTTATTTTTACAACCTTGCGGCGACCTTATATTCTAATCAACTGATTCATAAAAACACAACACGTCACTTACACTGTGACGTAGACATTTCGGCTATCTTTTCCTCCCTGAAAATATTCACACAGTTTTATTTATACACACCTGGAAGATGTCAACTACAACCACAGTCTAATCTGGTGGCCACAAAGCTGCTCCACTGCAGCAGTCGGGGGTTAAGGGCCTTGCTCAAGGGCACCTCAGTGGTGGTAATGAACCCAGATTTACCCTGCAGGTATACGGGGGATTGAACCGATCACCTTCAAGCTTGCTTCTCTAACCTTTAGGCCACCACTGCCCCAACCTGTTGAGTAGGGATGGTGATTTTTGATTCTGCAGTCATCTAACTGGCTCGTCAACAGAACAAAAGAATTGGTGTAGGTGTGTTTGTGTGTATTAAGTGACAGAGTGTTCCTTCCTCCAGGCTAGGACAAATCTACAGATGAACAAGTGACATGAACAGAAGCAGAATAAAATGGTGGTCAATATTGATATATCAATGACTATATTTGATCATTCTGGGCGTCATTACCCATAGCAGCATGTGTCGATCCAATGACCAACACTATGAACTGATGGGGTTTTCAGGCCAGATGTATTCAGGTAACATACTGACTTTAGATGTTTGCGGAAACAACCACTGTCCACCCAAATCATGTAGTTCCCTTTCTATCTTAATGACGGCACGGCAAAGTCATTCCAGGTTTATTTATGTCTGTGCAAAAGCTTGAGCAAAGCAACCTGAAGGACAGGTCCTTCATGTGAGCAGCTGGTCCGACTGGTTTTTGCACTGAGTCGAACTGAAAGCGTAACCAAAGAACACCGGTCACTGTGTGTGTGGTGTCATTTATCCCTAAACCAAGAAAAGTTCATCACATCGGAACAGGGGTGACAGTTTCAAATTCAAACCATGCTTTTCATTTCTCATTTTACCAAAAGGCATGTTTCAGTGCTAAGCATGCATGTCATTGTCAGAGCCAGCTGACTCCAACAACACCCATGATAAGGATCGAGGCATTTAGCAGGCATTACAGGGGCATAACGAGGGTTTCTGCAGGGTTGGCCTTGGTCAATTTAAGAATTTTCAATTCCACATAGAATGTAATTTGATACTAGCTTCAAAGTCATAAAGGACGTAAGGATACAAATCTATGGCTGGTTGCTCAGAAAGGTCTGCAGATGGGTGATTTGATGCTCTATGACTCATATTCTGATCGCCACCTCAACACACACACACACCCTCCAAAAGACACAGAGCGCTTACCTTAACTCTCCTCCCGTCGATATCGACGGTCCGTACAGTGAAATCCACTCCAATGGTGTTCTGCTGTCTTTCTGAGAAAATCCCTGACTTGAAATTCTGAACCAAGCAGGTCTTCCCTACATTAGACTCTCCGATCAGGATGATCTTAAACAGGAAATCAAAAGAGTCATCGTGCTCAGCTCCTGGGGTCTGCATGGTGGAGGTACAGCAGTGTCTTCTGTGGATGTGAATGTCTCACAAATGGAGGAAATGCCCTCCCACGTAGATCACTTGGAATGTTTGGACTTTGTGGCCAATAGATACCGGGTTATCTTTAAGCTTGAATAAAAGGCACACTCAACTGTTTCTCCTTTCAGCCAAAGCTACAGTTGGTCACCGGGCTAGATTTCCAGCAGCAGGTTAAATTGAGCCTGTAAAACCAGTTTGGTGTTTAGAAAGTTTCTTTGTCAAGATGTAAAATGGTGCTATTCAAAAGGTTAGAAAGTGCCAACATTATCAAAATAACATTTAAAATGGTCTAAAAGTTTAACAATTTAGAGTGTAGGCCTACACATTGCGTAGGACTAAGCAGCAATGTGGAAAAATCAACTGTGCCTGTTTTTCAGGGACTAAAAACTGTGTTTTCTTAATAATTCTGCATTCTCTCTGTCTTGTGTCTCCAGCCAGTTCAATCTTCCTGTCCCCCCTTTTGTGCTCCCTTTTAGTAGGACAAAACCGCCTCAGTCTCTGCTGCTCCTTTCAGCTTCTTCTCAGGTGTTGACCCACTTTCTGGCCCTCAGCAGCAAAAGACAGCATGAGTAAACATCCCATCCTTTTTTTGTCCAACTGTACAGGTTCTGCTTAGCCGTCCTTCAAAGGAAAAAGGAACTTCCTTAATAGAAATATACTTTAAAAAGATCCTTGTCTGTAATCCAGGTTCCTGTCCAATCCACCTGCTGTTCTTTCACACACGTGTCAGTTTTTTTTCCTCCACCGGCTTCTTTGCCTTCCTTTAAATTTGCCTCTTTCTGTCATCGGTTATTCCTGTTCTTACTGTCTTATAGCCTCCTGCGTGTTTCTCTCTCACTCTCTCTCTCTCTTCCTCTTCATAGCACCTGCGGAAACAATAGAAACCCGCCCTACCTGTTCTCGGGAAGTAGCCCAGCCCCATTATGGCTGTGGGATCCTGGGAAATGCAGTCATTATTCTAGTAAAAAAAAAATCATCAGTCACACCAAAGAGGGGAAGCACATTGTGGGATGTTTTAACACCTTGAGATCTCTCACAAGAAATTAAAATTAAGTTTTGCCAATTTCAACAATTCTTCGCCAAATTTAGGAGTTACTTTGCCTCTCTCTCTCTCTCTGCTGTTGTTGTGGACTCATGGAGACACATACTGGGTGAATTATGACTTGTGTCATACAGTATAAGCAAAATGTTTGGTTTGAATATGAAAACAATACTGCAGAGAGATTGTGAAAGATGTTATGCTGAATGGCCCCTTCATAACTTATTTTCAAAATGATGATCAATGGATGAAGGTATGGGCCTCCCAATCTATTAGGAGCTGCTTAAAATGCAGCATAAAATAAGAAAAATAAAAGACTGTATAAATATTAGCTTCATAGTAAGAGCTGAAGTCACTGAGGTTTTTAATGAATGTTGTATAAATGTGTTTTGCAACATTCTACAGTTAGTGAGCCAAGTATTTTACTAATTTAAATTGAACTTTTCTAACTCACAAGACTGTGGGACAGCATTTTAAACAGTACAAGCCATTAATGAACTGAATAAATACAAATAGAAAAAGCCAAGTGATTAGAAAAAAAAGACTTCAAAGAGACAATCTCTCTGGATTGTGGTCGAGATATTTATTTTATTTCAGTAGCTCACATTATTCACACCCATTGCACCTAAATTTCCTGAATGAATTCCTTGAATCATGACTGAACACACCATCCCTGTGCGCTAACACTCTTGATTCCAATATTTCCGACTGCACGTGAACGCGGCACAGACCCCTCACCCAGTACATAACAGTGACGTCCTGTGCGGATAGATAGATAGATGCCCTTACAGTTCTAATCATAGGTCTACAGCCTTAATATTTCCTTTATGTGGAAGGGCGTTTAAAGCCTGGGAGAGAAGCAGCAGCATGCAGCGGAGCGCAGTGGTCGTGGTGGCGGATAAAACGAGTCTGAAAAGGCCGTTTATTTTTGCAAACGCTGTTCATATGGTAGGTAGCCTACAATACATCGCTCTTGAATGCAATTGAAGCCCAGAGGCCTATTTGATCGCAGTTCATAGTATTTTTTTTTCTGTGTATAAATATTTGATTAGCTTGCTGTTATTTTGACGCAAAATCCTCATTCGTCCTATAATTAACCCAAATAAGACCATTGCTGCAGCGAATCCTCTCTATCACAATTATTATGTAGGCAATTCCTGCGGTGCGTTTTCTGTAACCTGTTTTAAGGCTATACAAAGTAGATGAAGAGAAAAAATATCACTGGTAGCCTCTATCAAAAAGAAGTGGTGGTTGGAATTTGCTTTAACAAAGGATAACCTCATATATCCTCCTCACATCCACCTAGCCCCAGAAATAATATCTATAATGTCCTTATAATGCTTCTGTTTACAATGAGTGTATATTTCTCAGCTGTGAGTTTTGAGTCATGTGCAGTATGGGTCTGGATTTATCTGTGACATTACAGTCCCGTAAAGGTATTATCTTAGACTAATCCTAGATAGCTGTGCCACTGCCTACCATTCGTGCCTACTGAACTATAAAACATATTAAAACAATGGCTGACAAAATATAATTTGCAGATTGAATACACCTCTGGCATTATAAAACTAAAATATGTATTCCCTTCTTTTTTTCTGTATAGCCTTCTCCACTTTCCATGTCTTCTTCACTTGCAAACTTAACACATGTTTATGCTCCTTTCTCCAAAGGCGCTGTGCTTCTTCATGTTGACGATGACAGTAGCTTGGCATAGAGACCTGATACTAACTGGCAAAGTAAGGATAACTTCAGATGTTCTTCTGAGTGGATGGTAATAATTTCCTAAGCAGATCATATTATTTATCTGAGGCAGAAACAACTCTTGCCAGGCTTTACAAGGAAAACAAGAGTTGCTGGGACATCCAAGGACTATTTGGGGATTATTAATGCTTGGGTTTACATGGTCTTCCATCAATATTGCCTGAACACACCACAGTACATTTTTTTTATATAATACTCTGGAAGACCTCAGTTCAAGCTGTCATGTTGGCAAACATCATGGAGTTGAAGTGTCCTTGGGCAAGACAGTGAATTATCTTCAGATGTTGTAGCTGACCCTGACCTCTGACCTCTTTTGTAGCCTTGCTCTCTTGGCAATACATCTGTGACAAAAATAATATTAATATCAACATGGTCAGGCCAGTTAATACATCCCTTTAAAGCCAATGCTTCTTTTCTCCTCAGCTGGTGTCCAATGTTTCTGTCGTGATAATGTACGTTGTAGAGATCGGCTGCCTGCTGCTCTCAGTGCTCGGTGTGGTTGGAGCCTGCACAGGAAAGAGATGGTGTTTGATTCTGGTAAAAAACCTGCTTCATGTGTTCAGAGTGCATATGTTCAAAAGTGTTTTCTGCAAATGATGTTTCTCTTTCACTTACTATTGTTGGTTTATCTGTTTGTGCAGTATGCAACAGGGATGGCGGCAGCCAGTCAAACAATAATAGTTCGAACAGCACTAAGTTACCAAGATGTTTATGAGGTATAGTACTTTAATGATCTGCTTTTACGAGCAAATTCAGATTTTTACAACATTTTGATGTAATCCTATCGTAGTAAAAAGCAACTTTAGGCTACAGTATGTCTTGATTTCTCCCTCCTCAGAAACGTGTGCTCCGTGAGGAGTCAAAGTTGCTGTCCATGATGCCACTTACTGGAACCAGCAAAGCCAACAGGACACTGCTGTATAGTATTCAACAAGAAGTAAGGAGCTATTATTATTATATTTTGTTCAGCTTGATGTTTATTGGGCCGAGTTTTCAGATGTACAATCCAGATAATACATTGTGATGATTGAAAATAAATAAATAAAACCACTTCCAAAGGTACACACAATTAAAAAGTGTGTCCCATTTGTCAACCATTGAAAGCTTGTACAGTAAATCTGAAATAGTTTATGCTATTAGTATTTCATTATTTCTGCTTATTTTATTCGTTGTCTGTCTTCAATTTTTGTGCTCCCAGTTTTGTAATTAGAGTTCCCATAATGCATTGTGGCATGTAAACAGGAAGTACAATGTTGCCACAGAGTCAGTTAGTTAGCCAGCTGTGGCCTACAACTGGAGCCCCGTTTTTAAGTCTATTTGTTCACATTTTCAGAAATTGGCACCAAATAGAAGTATTGCGAATTAGCTATTAGCAGCCCTTGTTTGCAGTGAACCCGTAGATACACAGAAAACCATCCCTGGGTTACTCTGATACTGACGAAAACCTGAAATCTTGATTATTTTCAGGCAAGTTCTGTTGCGTCCTTCCCCTCTTTTTTTTAAAAGTGGATTAATGGACGTGTTTTCCCGAGGAACAACAGAGATAATGATGTCCTCTTAAAGTGCAAGTCACACTTTTTGTAAAAATATGCTATAATGTCTGGTTGTCAAGATTTTACTGAGTTAATGACTACGAGAACGCGGACTACCACAAGATTAAGGGTGCTTATTGGGCTCCTCTGGGTTCTTACACTCGCTTTCAAGCAAAAAGCTGCCAGAATAACGAAAAGATAGAAGGATAAAAGCAAAATACATCTATGGAGGACAGGCAACCTATTTGTTGGATTTTACTATAAACCCCCAACACGGACACAGAAGTCTCACATAGCACTCTGGGTGGCGATTAAACGTGAAAGAGGTCCCACCATCAGTATATTTAGTCTGCAGGGCGTGGCCGGGGCAAGCAGGTGTGTCTTATCTTAAAGAGCCAAGAGGTATTCGCTTACTCTGGTCTTGGGGATGATGGGAATGCCAGGATCTGCAGACAAGTATTCTGGTTGATCTGTTTTGGAATTACTTCTTACTTGGCCTGTGTGTGTGTGTGTGTTTCTTTTTGTCACCTCCAGTTTGAGTGCTGTGGTCTAATTGAAGGCTACAAAGACTGGGGCTCTTCCATCCCTGCCTCCTGTAACTGTCACTATCCAGGAAAATGCGTGAGTATCTCCCTTTATATCAGCAAAATACAATCGGTGAAGATGACTCATTGGGATTTCTGGTCCTGTAGCTACACATTAAAAAAGACACTTGAGGTCAAATGTATTTTGCTAGTTACCTGGGTCTTGTGTATGAGTTTGACCAGAGAACTGCAATAGAGCGGAGCCATATTGTGATGTACAATACCTAGAAATAGACTGGAATGTAATCTGACTTCAACTGACGGTCTCGTATGCATATCAATGATACTGTTCGGTGGATTAAAGCTGAACCTGAAAGTACCTCTACAATATCTAATACATGTTTGCAGTGCAGCTGCAGATCACAGCAACAGCATAAGGGAAGTAACATGTTATCACCACTGATGGACAAAACCGTATACATATGGAAACGCAAAAGGAAGTGAATTCTTCTTTTACATTTTAATTTGTCCTCATATTATTGATGTTGCACCCACCTTTCTCCAGTGAAGCTCATTTTTGTCATATTATGTAATGGGATTTTTGTACTCCAGATTCGACTACGAGGCTTGGCCACACTGGGGGCTCCAAAGAACCAGTACGTTTATCAAGAGGTAAAAAAATGAATTATCTTATTTTCTGTCATTTATTTTAAATTACAGCACTCATTGCCAACGTGTTCAGCTTGTGACAAAATGGCCAAATGAGCAGCAGTATACCCAGATCAGTCATTTTTTGCCACGCCTTAACAATAAACCTGCACTTTCTTCCACAGCCTTGCCTACCAATTTATGTTTCTGAACTCAAGCTTGCATTCTCATTGGCGATGGCTGTGCAATTTGGAAGTGGAGTATTTTGGGTGAGTCTTTTTTTGTGCGTTTTATAGGACTTCACACAGCTACTAATGCAAAAAGAGTGTTGAATTGTTGGCTAGATGATAGGCTAGATCATTTTCATTATACAAATACATACAAATAAGTACTTCCTGCCATGAAGTAGACATATTACACAAGAGTTCTGGTGGTCAGGCCAGCAGAAAATCATGTGGTGGCCATTATTGAGCACCGCAGCATGCTTGTAACTCCTTTGCTTCCCTTTGCCAGGTGGTTCTACTCGTTATGAGCATCAAGCTGATGGGCCAGATAAAAAGAAAACAGGAGTTCATAGCTCTTCTCCAATCAAACAGATATGTACCTGGTGCCTTCTAGTCACCCAGTATGTTTTGATACACGCTTCTAATTAATATCAAGCATACCATATTTGTATTTGCACATGTAAACACATTATGATGTATACCAAATCCTGGCTATTTTGTGCTACAGCAACATATGTTTTTTTTTCTGTTAATGCATGTTACTGATATTGAAAAGTAATCTACATGCAAAGATCAATTTCAAGTGACTTTTTTTTTTTTGCCTTACTGCTGTAAAAACATTGCGATTTAATGAAATTGACAGTCTTGTAAAATGTGCTGAATATCAACATAATCGGCACATTTTCAGATGCTTTTGTTTGAAATGAATATCTTACCAAGCATTAATCAGCCATCTGTTTTCATTGAGTAGCTGGAGCCAATCCCAGCATTTTGTTATTTACAGTAAGTGTTGTCTTATCTGGATTATACTCAGATATTATTTATCTCCATTTCCTTCGTACCCGCATACATCACTGACTTGACTTGTCTTTGGAAAGACAGATATTAATCAAATTGCATATACTGTACCTCAATTACTCAATTAATGGGTTTAATTTAACATTTGTCGACTGGACCAACTTCTTTTAAACACATATATATATTTAATATTCATACTTGTCTTAAGCTCACTCATTGAATTTTCAGCATTAGAGCAACCAATAATCTTTGAACAAATAATAATATTAATAACCATTATGTAGCACCTTTCTTAAACAGTGTTTACAAAGTGCTTTGATTGAAATATAATCATTTATTTATTATCGAGCAATGTATTTTCTTGGGTAAATAATCAGGTTGGGCAACGGAATGAGCCACAGCTCTCATTAGGACAACAGAATGTCTTGATGCCTTGTTATGCACAATGTATATTTGAAACTCCATCACTCCATTCAGTTGTTCTTAAAGCACAGTTAGTCGGTAAATGATACCCACTATGAAGAGAAGGGATTCTGTTTGGTTGCACATTCAGTAGACATGCAATAAATCCTCATACGTTTTGCTTTCCAAAGTTTAATTTCAAGGTTTGGAGACGTTTTGGCAATGCCACTGCAGACAGGTTGTGAGAGACTCCTGTAGGAAAGCACGTCACCAATGTTCTTGCAGAGACTGTAATGTCCCAACTGAAGCCACTCTCACCGAAGAAGCCTTTACGCCACATCACTCCTAATATGACTTGCTGCATGAGCTGCCTGCGGTTGAAATGTCTCCTTGACCAATATATTGTCAAAATGAATTTCATCTGAAACAGCAGATCCAATGTCTACCTGTGCACTTTAACCATTAATGCCTAATATACAGTATCTTGCTAAATATGGTATTTTTATTTCTGTCATACACTGTTTTTTTTTTGTTATTTATGGAATGAACGTATGTAATATTTTGTAAATAGCAGGAATAAAATATGTGAATCTCGTTCCTTTTTTGGTTGTACTTTGAAATTGTTTCTTAGAGCTGTAAAACTTACATTTACCCAAGTACTGTAAAATGTTGTGGTACTTGAGTTGTTCCATTTCATGCTACATTAGACCTCCCAATCCATTTGAGAGTGAAATGTTGTGCTTTTTACTCCACTCCATTTTTCGTGTTGACGAATTTTGACATTGAACTATGCTAATTCTTCCACCATTGTTCGGTTTATGCAAGAGAAAAATAACTTGACAGCAGGGATGCAAGCTTGCCAACCAAAGGGGGCCGGTTGGATACAGTTGATTTTCATGTAGTCCAATACGATTGATCACAGGATGTCATCAATGTCAGTGAAGTTACACAGTTGACATCTTATTGGGAACTAGGGGGACAAGAATAAGCTCCTGAACTTTAATACAGATAAGGGAGTAAGAGGAGACACAGCTTTGCTTAAGAAGAAGAGGTTTTTACAAACTTTGGATTTGCTTCTTTGCTTCCAAAATATGTCAAATACAGTTTATTAGTTGCACCTTCCCTGTCTTCTGTTTTCCTATCTCCTCCTGCCATGAACCGAAAGTATCTCATCCTAGAAATGCTCTGTCATGCAATACCCATATACGTAGATGGAGTGGAAAGTGGCAGCGTGCACTGCTCCAGATCTTGAGCAGTATAACGGGTGCACTGTAGCGGCAAGGACCAAAGAAACGAAGCGCTATCACGTACAGATAAAGAGTCCTCTTGTTTATTGCGGGCAAAAAAACATCTCATGTGTATCGGTCTTTGTTTCTTTCATACCGACACGTACCAATTACATTCTCTTGTATAAAACTGTTCTATAGAACTTTGGAAGTGTTCCAGTAGCTTCAATGATTTAAATGTGATTGACAAAAACTTAAAAAATAGATTCACATAAAGTTTGGCAGAATACAGAAGATTACAGAAAGCTACACAACCATAAAATACAGAAACTTATTAAAGTTAAAGCTTTAAGACAACCGTAATGTAAATATGCCTGCAGTAACTTCTTCATCAGTGCTTTTTTGTTAAAACGACTTTGTTTTTTCTCCATCTCATTTTAATTGTTTTCTCTATTTACATTATCTTACAATACGACTCATTTTGCCGCTTGGAAGTGCTTGCAAACAAATGTGCTAAATGATTATTCCACACCTCTCTAGTATAGCAGAAGGGTGTCGGCTCTGAGACTTAATATCAGGCTTATGTATATGTGTGCATATAACAAAGAAAATACTCTCACAGTGTGTGAAAACATGTACCGCATCTTAAGGGATGACAAAAGTGAATAAAGGTTACATGGTTTTCATGCAATGTGGTAAATATTAAAACAGCATAAAACACTTTGTATCGTTGTATCAATCCCAATCAGGTGAGCTCCACAGTGTCTACCAGAGGCGTGTAGTTGCCTGCTTTGGCCTCTGTACTGTAGACCACCACCGGGATTTCTTCCTTCTTGCTCAGCCGACACAAGATGAAAATACCCAACGCCACTGACAACATCTGAAGGACAGAGAAACAGAAGATGGTCCTTTAATTCCTACAGTATTCATCTTTTTTCTTTGGTTTCGTCCTACGACGATACATTGTTTTGAATCGAGCTGCAGCTTTAGAAAGAGACTGAGGGGGGCAGAAAACACAAAGCAAACACACGGACAGATAGCCTTCTTTCCCTTAAGGCATGCTGATGCGTCACAAGTAAGAAATGCACATGTGTAGATGATCAAATGAACGATGGCTGAATTCCTTTTAACTACAGAGTCCTTATCAATGTTATTGGTAACACCTGTGCTTTTCTTACTTATGTGGGACGGTTATGTGTTCTTTGTTTTTGCTAAACGAAGGACAGTCAGACAGACAGATCTATATTTAATTTTGTTTATTTGTGCAGGTATGTCTTTCAGTTTTGATATAAAACCTTCACCAATAAGATAGGGCAACCTCTGTACCACCAATGTATAATTGAGTGACTCATACTAATTAAACAATGTAATATTATTCTGAGATACTAGTGGGCAGGGTGTTGCTTTTTCTTCTTCTTTTTTTGTAAATCAAGGAGATGGTGTATTGAAAATGTTGGGACGGGCCTTGCTTTCTAAAAACTGAATCATAGGTTCAGCCACACTCTCCACCCCAGGAATATTCGCCAAGTCCCTTATTAAAGGAAACTTCTGTTCTGGAAAGACTTCCAGAACAGCGACTCAATAGACGTTGAGGTGAGATTGTTTGCGTGTTGCCGTTTTCCGAGATCAAGATTGAACTTTAAACCTCCACTTTTGAGCCCAAGAGAAGTTCTTTAAGTGCGTCCACTTTAAATCACATTTTTCCAACAGCTGTGACTTTTGGTTAATGAGGGCTTCATGATGACCATTACTGCACACCGTGTGGAGACGGCTGAAGATGGTGAAGTTGAGAGCAGATACATATGGAGGCAGGTCGACGGGCACAATCGTGACAGATGCACATAGATCCACAATACATACCCACAATAATATGACTCCCAGGAGTATGCCCATTGTAGTATCTACGACCATCATCACATGAGTAATAATGTATGGAAGGCATGACTGAAACAGGAGAGCACATCAAACAATGTGACTTTACAAGAGTGCATTGCTTCATTTATAAAAAGGGGTCAAAAGCCAAAAAAGGGCTGGAAACCAGTTTCAGACAAGAGAAACGGATATTTTGCACAATTCTTAGAATTTATTATGATTTTAGAAGTATTACCCTCCCATCATAGTAGGATGTTTAATAAATACAGCAAAGTCCAACAATACAGCACTTCACCAGACCTGATAGAAAGTCTTCTTATTTGACTTATACAGAAAAAACAATGTTGCAATTCATGAGATTGATCCGTTTTAGGTCACATAAAGGGACATCACATTACTGTAATGACATAGTAATGTGATGATTGAAAAAGTGTATCTATTGCATAGTTGTTACAGTTGAATCAGAGTGCTAGCATACTTTAGACAATAGTAAAGTTGTTTTATTTAATAAATGGCTAGAGTTAACATCAGTCACAGAGGAATGACTATTCAGGTGTTTGGGGAATATTACAGCACTATTACAGCACTTTGAGAAACACATTTTTTTAATTTTTAAGTGTGCAATTGGTAGCTATAACATGTTTTTTGTTTTGTTTTGTTCC
This sequence comes from Leptoclinus maculatus, assembly GCA_032191485.1. NCBI lineage: Eukaryota > Metazoa > Chordata > Actinopteri > Perciformes > Stichaeidae > Leptoclinus > Leptoclinus maculatus. Next base: position 7,099,882 of record JAVDOI010000019.1, on the reverse strand, counting down.
TCAAATATAAAAATAAAAACAATCCAAACACTAAAAAAAAATCCACATCTTTATGAGGAATCATAACTATTTTTTTTTCTTTTTTTAGAACTGTCTTAATTATTAATATGGTAACAGTTTGCACATTAACCAGTAAATGTAGAAATGAAAAATGTCATTGGTTCTATTTCATCCTTACTGACCGCCAGAGGCAGTGTTTAACACTGGATATCTTCTGTCTCGCGCATGCGCAGGTCGAATATTTATATCAACAAAGTCACCTGTGACCTCGGATGACCCCCGTCGTCTATAAGTTCCGGTGTCATTCCGAGATCAGTCCCTTTTTCATCTTCTCGCTACGTAGGTTACCTACCATGGTAGTAGAAACTTAAACGAAAAAAAAAAAATACTTTGTCTACGATCAGACATATTAAAGTTTGTCGCAGGTAGCCTTGTGACCACGGTCGGAGTTGCGGATCTTCGCCCTCCAAAGGCTGCGACAAGCTGTCCCTCTTAGGAGGGAACGCCGTGTTTCGCCGTGCGGATCGAGCCCCGGACTCAATCTGACAGGGGCCACCAAAATCGCGAAGACAGCAATCGGTGAGATCGACTAACATTGTTTGTCTATAACCATTGTTCGTTTTTGTAACGGTTTACAGAGCGCTTCCGCTCTAGCTAATCAAGTGGCGTGCTAACGTGAGCATAGAGTTACGCTGTCGGGCCGCCCTTCACAGTTAGCGGAGTGTTTCCGCTCAAGCTAACTTGGTGTGATGCTAACTAGACTAGATCGACGTTGACATTGTGCTCGTTGACTCCTTACACGGCTATCAGTTAACAGAGCGTCCCCGCTCTGGCGAACTAGACTACGCTAATACTCGGATTGTGTCCATTGTATTTTTTGTAAACATTACAGCTATCACAGTTAGCAGAGTGCCCTCGCTCAGGCTAACTGGTGGGACACCAACATCTGCAGCAATTATCCTAGTGAAGAGAGTGTCCTCGCTCCCCTCTCACTGTAAGGACTGTTTTGGCCTGTTTTCACAGTGGCAGAGTGCTCTCGCTCACGCTAACTGGTGGGACACCAATATCTGCAGCAAACTATCCTAGTGAAGAGAGTGTCCTCGCTCCCCTCTCACTGTAAAGACTGTGTTCTCTTTTTTTTGCCGGTTTCCACAGTAGCAGAGTGCTCTCGCTCAAGCTAACTGGTGGGACACCAATATCTGCAGCAATTATCCTAGTGAAGAGAGTGTCCTCGCTCCCCTCTCACTGTAAGGACCGTTTTGACCTGTTTTCACAGTGGCAGAGTGCTCTCGCTCACGCTAACTGGTGGGACACCAATATCTGCAGCAACTATCCTAGTGAAGAGAGTGTTCTCGCTCCCCTCTCACTGACTGTTCCCTGCCTGTTCTCACAACGTTCAGCAGAGCGTCCCGCTCAGACTGACCTAGAGAATCGGCCATGTTTGACTTTCCTGGCTGTAGGACCTGTATGGCTCCTCTTCAGCCTGAGGATGGCCATGACCTCTGCCCCGCTTGCCTTGGCCTCGAGCATCTGAGGGAAGGCCTCTCGGAGAACCCATGCATGAACTGTGGCATCATGCCTCGAGCAGTAAGGGCTGCTAGGCTCACCGAGGCCGAACACCTGATGGGTGTGGTCGACCTCCCCCTGTCAGGGCAGGTGAATCCAGCCCAACCTACCAAGCGCAGGGCCGCAGAAGCCGCAGGGGCTCCCCCCAAGAGGGCTAAGTCCAGCGGGCTGTCTTCTAGAGTGGATCTGCTGACCACTGAGCTAGCTCAAATGAAGTCGCTTCTCCTGACCCTCCACCCTAGTGCAGGGGGTGTTGAAGCACCAGATCCACCCGTGGCTGAGCTTGGCTCAGAAGAGGACGTTCTTTCACTGGCAGCGTCAGCCAATCTCTTTACTGAGTACAGTGAAGGGCGGACCTCCCAGGCTTCTGGGACTGGCTCCCGTCCCTCAGCTCAGGGCTCTTCGGAAGGGGCAGTCGATAGCTCCATGGGATTTGTCATGCGCATGGCGCTGGCACGCCTGCAGTTAGACACACAGCAGCCGGAACCCCCTCCTGCGAGTGCCTTCTTCAGGCGCGTTTCCGCCCCCACCACCTTTGCTGTTCCTCCCTCCGACGAATATCTGAGGGAGCTGCATGCATGCTGGAGAGACACCGGGACTCTGTCCCGTCTTACATCGGACGGACGAACCCTGGCGACCATGCAGGACGCGGCAAAGTTTGGCCTCGCCCGTATGCCGGCCGTTGAGCCGACTATTGCGTCCCTCATAGTTTCCCCTGAGGAGACCCTGAGGCCCAATGCCAGGTGCCCTCGACCCCAATGTCGGGTCACGGATGACATGTTATCCAGGGCTTATGACACAGCAGCGCGCATGGGTCGTATTGGCAACTCCCTCTCCCACCTCATGCTTGCCCTCTCAGCCTCTCTGCAGCAGGCTACTTCCGACGCTTCCACCACCAGCCTCAGTGATGCCTCACTGCAGGCTTTTGCGCTAATGTCTAGAGAACTTGGACGGCTGATGTCCACCCTGGTCCAGACTCGCCGCCAGGTTTGGCTGGCGCAGTCACCCCTATCTGAGGCATGTAGGAGGACCCTCCGTACTATTCCAGTTGAACCTGGTGAGCTGTTCGGGTCAGCTGCTGTACAGGCGCTTCAGCGGACTGTTGAAGCTAGCCAGACCAGGCAGCAGTTCTCTGGTCTTCGCAGGGACATGCCTGCACCCCGCAGACCTAGGGCTCCCACTTCGCCCCCCAGAGGCCGTTTTCAGCCCCCAGCTCGCCCCAGTAGCCGCCCCAGGCCTCAGCGTCCCGCTGAGAGGCCGGCCCGCTACCCATACAACCGTACTTACGTCCCCCCCAGACAACCTCCGGACTTGGGGACTACCAGTCGCCCCCCCCAGAGCCTCAAGAGGCAGGGGGCTCAGGAGATGATGTCTCCTGGCCGGCCGTCGGTTCTTTCTCCCAGCAGCACATCAGCTACTGGGCAGCTCATACTTTGGACCCCTGGGTGGTGTCCACCCTAACCCAGGGGTACAAGCTTCAATTCCGACGCCGGCCCCCAACCTCCAGCCGGGTCAAAATGACCAGCATCACCGATCCGGCAAAATCCCTAGCCCTGAACCAAGAGTTAGCCGTGCTCCTGGCCAAGGGTGCAATCGAGAGGGTGGACCCCCTGTCACAACCCGGGGGGTTCTACTCACCATACTTCCTTGTAAAAAAGAAAGGCGGCGGACTGCGCCCAATCCTAGACCTGAGGGGACTCAACAAGTTCCTGAAGGTGTTACCGTTTCACATGCTGAGCACAGCAGACGTCCTTCGGGCTGTTACCAGGGGAGAGTGGTTCACGTCTGTCGACCTGAAGGATGCCTATTTCCATGTTCCCATTGTGCTGCTCAGGGGCAGTGGTCTGCTCAAGACCACACAAAGCATATCAATGTTCTGGAGCTACGGGCCGTGCACCTAGCGCTCAAACATTTTCTGCCATACTTGAGGGGAAAGCATGTGCTTGTCCGGTCAGACAACACCCCTGCGGTTTTTCACATAAACCATCAAGGGGGCACCAGATCTGCAGAGTTGCTACGGGTATCCCATGCCCTTCTGACTTGGGCTGCCCCTCACTTTACCAGCCTTCGGGCAATGTACTTACCAGGAGAACGGAACCAGGTCGCAGATTTCCTGTCCCGGGGGAGTGGCGGCTTCATCCAGAGGTAGTACAGAACATTTGGGGTCTCTTCGGCAGGGCAGAGGTGGATCTCTTTGCCTCGGAGATGTCGACCCACTGTCCCCACTGGTTCTCCCTGACGGAGAGGACCAGTCCTCTGGGTCAGGATGCCCTGGCTCACACGTGGCCAGCAGGGCTTCTTCATGCCTTTCCACCGTTCCCCCTGATCTTGCAAACACTTCTCAGAGTTCAACAACAGGGCCACAGACTTTTGCTAGTGGCCCCCTTATGGCCAGCCAGGATTTGGTTCTCCCTACTGCACAGACTCTGCTGCAGGACACCCTGGCGCCTCCCCGACAGGAGGGACCTCCTGTCGCAACTGGGAGGTCAGATTTGGCATCCCGATCCCAGTCGCCTCCAACTATGGGTCTGGCCCCTGGAGGGCCCGACCAGCTGCTGACTGGCTGCACAGAAACGGTCAGAAAAACTATCCTTAATGCCAGGGCACCATCTACCCGTCTGCAGTACGAAAACAGGTGGAGGCTGTTTTCTGACTGGTGTGCGGTTCAGAACAAGGACCCGGTACAGTGCCCCGTGCCTGTTGTACTTGAGTTTCTGCAGTCCCTCCTAGATAAGGGCCGGTCTCCCTCTACCCTGAGGGTATACGTGGCTGCTCTTTCATGGCACCATGCTAAAATTGACAATGACACAGTAGGGAGCCACAAACTGGTGTCCCTCTTCCTAAGAGGTGCTCTGCGGTTATGTCCCCCGAACGTCCCGAAGGCCCCTACATGGGACCTACATTTGGTATTGGACACCCTATGCCTGCCTCCTTTTGAACCCCTGGCACAGGCAGAGCCGAGATGGCTGGCAACCAAAACGTCTTTTCTCCTTGCCATCACTTCAGCTAAACGTGTAGGCGAGCTGCATGCCCTGTCGGTGAGTGAATCATGTCTGAGGTGGAACTCAGATGGCTCGGGTGTTACTCTGTGGCCTAATGCAGCGTTTCTCCCAAAGGTGTTGACACGCTCCCATACCAACCAGCCCATCCAGCTCGCACAGTTTGACCCCCCATCGGGAGAGGAGAGGTCAAGGCTACTGTGCCCAGTGCGGGTCCTCAGAGCTTATGTGACAGCCACCGCTTGCATACGGCGTTGCATTCGGAGCAGCTCTTTATCAGTCATGGTGGGCCTAAGAAGGGCTGTGCCCTTTCAAAACAGCGCCTGTCCCACTGGATAGTGGAGGCTATTGCCTATTCATACAAAGCGAGCGACCGTGCATCCGGAGTGAGGGGCCACTCTACCAGGAGTGTCTCCACGTCATGGGCAGCCCTGAGAGGTGTGTCTGTGGAGGATATATGTGCTGCGGCCTCATGGGCATCACCGAGCACATTCACCAGACACTACAGAGTGAACGTTGCCACCCCTCACCCACTGGGGAGGGTTCTTTGGCCAACTTCCTCTGCCTGAGCTATACGAGGTACGTACTTGTAATTCCTCGTGACTCTTTTGGTATAAGTCATCCAGTGTTAAACACTGCCTCTGGCGGTCAGTAAGGATGAAATAGAACGAAAGTTACGAATGTAACTACGGTTCTATGAATCCTGGATGACCGCCAGAGTTCTTGGTCACTCGGAATCCCGTGAACTTGCGAGAAGATTCCGTAGGACTGATCTCGGAATGACACCGGAACTTATAGACGACGGGGGTCATCCGAGGTCACAGGTGACTTTGTTGATATAAATATTCGACCTGCGCATGCACGAGACAGAAGATATCCAGTGTTAAACACTGCCTCTGGCGGTCATCCAGGATTCATAGAACCGTAGTTACATTCGTAACTTTCGTTTTATTACCTCTTCATAGATCTTGACGTGGTCATTGATTGTGTACAGACTGCTGTTCCTGGGAGCTTCCACCTAGAAGACACAGACAAGAATCAAGGATCACCAGTTAATACGATTCATCCTGAGGCAAGGCACGTTTACTTGTATCGCACATTTCAGCAAGAAGGCAATTCAAATCGCTTCACATAGAACATCAAAAGCTTGATGTGTGTACTAGAAGACATGGTAATTCATCTAAAGGTTTTTGAATCATACCACTCTGACCCACAAATGTCAACGTCATAGTGGCCTTGGATGAAAACCAGGCGGTCGACGGGCCTTTGTTGACATTCTTGCCATGTGAAACTTTATTCGAGCGACAATCATATACAGTATTAATTGAGTTTTACCTATTAATACAATACTATATCAACGGGTCTTGATACACACGAGTTTGGTGCAGAGATGAAGTGTCGTTCACACTCACACATGGATTAGTGGCCTTCTGTGAGCACAGACAGGATTGTGGGATGTTGTAGCCCCAATCCAGGTAGCCCTGATCCACTCCACAGCACTGAAACTGAGAAGACGGAAGGATGGCGGATTACTGCGATGCACTCGATTTTCAGCCTTTTCTCTGTTCAACTGCTAAACATTTTTCAAGTAGAAGTTGCTCAGAGTCATTTCATCAGGAGAGCATATGCTTCTGTGTTTGATCCTCCACATCCATTCTATCGGTGGACATCTCATGCTTTCCATATTACAAAAACTTAATCCACTTTATATCAATCTGTTTTATGCTGTTTGTGTTTTAAATTGGTCTATAACCCTTCTAAAGCACTTTGAACTGCTTCTGTATGAGATTAAAAATAAAGGCGAGTCACAAATATGCTTGAATTTAACTCGCACACCCGCACAAGGTTACCTACTTCAATCTGTATGTCCTTCAAGCTGGCAAAAGTATTCTCACTAGTAATCTCTTCACTAGCATTATTCAGCGGCAGCATTTGTTGGTAATGCCTCTTCAGTTCTTCAATGTCCTGAATAACAAAACAAAGTCATATGAAAAAAATCAGACACCCAGCAATTTGAAAAATGCTACAGATTTTCTTTGGAGGCACATTTGTGATTTACAAAATGTATTTTGGCAAACAAAAAAAACACAGCTATGTTTTTGTTGTGAATGAAGTTGTCAACATTAGAAGTTTAAAACAATTTTAAAGTAGTTTTACTTCAGATCTAATTTTGTGTCAGAAAGCTTAGCAACCATAACTAGGCATGGATGCCCTGTCAAGCTCTAGATTCCCCCACTTGCCGAAACGGAATATGCAGTTTTGATGCAGCCTGCTTACTTATAGTCCGTATATAGTTATGGGTCTAAAAGAAATGTCCCGAAAGGACAACACATGTCAGAATCAACTTTGTAATACCTGTGGTCGCTCAGCCAGTCCAACAATATCAGTTATAATCAAAACCAGACAGCCAAGGATCATTCCAACTACACACTGAGACACACAGATATACAGACAAGAGCAATCACATTCTGGGAAAAGATTAAGGAGATTTATACTTGTTTATTACTACTACATCTATTAACGTTGTAATGTATGTATTTTTGTTTCTTCACCCACCAGTATAAGTGCCCACTTCTTCTCTCTGCAACCACCATACATACCAATGATGGTCAGGATCAGAGTTATGATGCAAATACCATACGTTGAATAAATGCCTGGGAGCAGCGTTTCGATCTGTGGAGAGAACAGCAGGCTCGGTGAGCAGGAAAACAAAAGCTGAGTTCAATAAGCTGGGCAGCATGCAAGCTTGCTGCTGAAGAATCAGAATTGTTGCCCTTAAACTCCTGAGGTCAATCTTGACAGTTTCCACACAGATTGCAACTATGTAAAATATTCTGAATGTCAAGGTGAGTTTAGGTCAACATCTACACAGAGCAGGGTTATCCCAGCACTATTGCTGTACACAATGAGTTCCGTATTTACACGAAGTTCAAACATTATTTACTTGAAGACATTAGGAATCGAGCACAATCGCCACTTTCAGGTTTTCTATGTGTATACAAGTCACATTCGGTGAGGACATTTTGCAAAGGATTTAATCTATAACATGGAATCATATCAGTCAGAGAGCTTGGAGCTGAAAAAGGCACCCACAAAGTATGTATATTCTAGAAAGATAGATGGCTTTAGAACTTCTTCTATGGGCTGGAATAGTATACAAACCTATGGTCAACGTGGACTCAAAGTTGGACTTATACCCTTTGCTTTATGTGTGTATTTTGATTTATGGTGTTGTTCTTTCAATAGGAACAAAAAAGTGTGACTGAGTCTGGTGTTACGTGCATGTAAACAGCGCAAAAACTACTTTTAGGCATACAAAACAATAGCTATTAGTTAAAGGACCATACCAGTGTTCTTGCAAATTTAAGCTCTTGCAATATGCATACTTTACAATTTTTTGCTGACCATTTTTAAAATGCAGGCCGTACAGCTTTAGATTTGGATGTATTTCAAAGGGGAGCCACTCGTTCCCATTCAGTTCTGTATAGCAGAAATTCTTGTCACATAAAATACAGTACAAATACAGTAACATTGTTTGCAAAATGGCTGATGCTGGTTTACTATGATGTAGAGCAGGGGTCGCCTATAGGCGGACCGCGGTCCGGATCCGGACCCAGACACAGTTGCATCCGGACCCAGGACCTATAACCGATAGATAATTCAGAATTATTCATATCAGACAGTAAGTTTATACTTTAACCGGCGCTGCTTATTCAGCCGTTACAGCACTTGTTCAGCGGTGCAGGAAACACACCGACCAATGCGTTGTGAATCACATCACGTGATGCAGCTCAGCCAATCAAATATGGGTATTCAAGTTTCCTGATTCTAGTGAGATTTACACACAACATGACACACAGGGGAGAGACGAGGAAATAGAAAGAAGAGCAGGAATGTTGCGCTAATCATAGAAGTTATCTCACATGACGTTCTCCAAAAAGAGAAACGTGTTCAGAGAGAATAGAATTTATAAGCAAGAATGAACAGAATCTTATATGTTAATTCTTCCCACCGGCAGTTTAAACCAGCATGTCTCATATGTTCAGAAACCGTAACTGTGGATAAAAGCGGCAAATGAAGCGGACTACGAGGCAAAGCATAACTCTTTTGAGTCTGAAATGAAGACAGAAAATAAACCTAAGAGCCCAATATGATCAGAATCATAACACATGAATTCACTGTTCAACAATGATGTGAACAGAGAGAATAGAGCTGAAACAAGTCGTTTAATAACCACAGATAAAGTCCATGCACACTGATTTCTCTTTTTAGATGACAAAAATATAATATTGTGGCTTTTTTGATTGACATCACTTCACACCTGAATGAACTGAATTTAAAGTGAAATTAATGTTTCTAAAATGAATTACTTCATTTTAAGATGCACATTTTTGAAAAGCTTTCTGTTATGTCAGTTATTCTTTAATCCAACTCTTATTTTACTTGAAATGAGAAGAACATGTATTGATGTATTTCTATGTATTATTTATAATCCATTCAGTTACATTTGAAAACCAACAATAATACTTGTTAAAATATAATTGATGTGTACTTTCTTTATTTGATTTGACAGTTGTTGACTACACAGAGACGTTGTTACTACTACTAGGCTTCTTGAATATATATATATATATATATATATATATATATATATATATATATGGCACTAAATAGCGCGAGTTAGATATTATTGTAATGTTTCGGGCCTTTGCCCGAGGAGATTTTCTCAATCTGGACCTTTTGGAAATTTAATTGAAGACCCCTGATGTAGAGAATACATTCTGGAAGGCTATGAAAAACCACTGATATTACCCCTTTAGTTGTAAGAGAACTATGTTGAATATGAGTTACCTCCTCATTGTTGTGCATGAGTCCGTGGCCAAACAGAGTGACCATCAACAGCAGGGCATTCAGTATCTGCAACGGCAGCAACACACTTCATTAGTCTTTATACTTTCAGTGTAAAGTTAGTAAACAAAGCCGCCCCTCAAAGGCGAATTAACAGGTTGGAATGCATGAAACCCCATTACTGTAGTTATGATGGCCATCAAATATATTCATCTTCAGCTGGAGTGGACAGATGCACTTCAATTCATGGTGCAGTCTAAACATATCTACAATTAAGCTTCCATAGCCCAAAGTGACGTCTTCAGACAACTCATCAAATCATAAAGAAGAGCATGTTGCTCACACACATACACTTATAGGTTTTTAATAAATCCATGTGCCCATTCAGATTGTTTGCGTATCTTACTATAGTTTAGTTTTTACTTTTGTTGATATATAACCCAACAATATCTTTAAGATTTGTGCTACAAATACAACACAACAAATATAATGAATCAATAATACAAAAAAAAGTGTTGCATGTTTGCTGTGAACACACATTACAATTCAGTGTAATTGTTTAACTGCACATATGCCAAGTCCCTGTTCCGCCATATAATCAAATGTTAGTAAAAAATTAGTAATAACAACAATGTTGCTTATCATGTCCTGGAGATATTTCTTTTATTTGCAGTATCATCATGTCCATCTTCCTTTCATCCACTGGGGGTTCCCTTTCTCCCCTAAATGTTCAATCCAGAGAGTTTGGATTTTTCTAAATAAACATGTTCATAAACAGTCCCTCCCGTTTCCAATAGACTTTAGCTGCAGTGCTAATGCCAACAATTAAGGCGAAATAAGAAATCACATTTCTTTAACAAATTGCACTGAAAACAATTGACATCATCGAATTGCAGATTCATCTCATTCAAGAGCTGGTTTATGGATACTTCCAACTGCTAAACACTTCGCCTCTCTGGTTTTATTTGACTATGAACTTTTTCTGTCATGTGCAGCGGGGAAATTAAAACACTTACCGCGATCAAACCTGTCACGATAATGTAACTCCGTTTCAAGCAGACGTTCACTTTCCCCATGTTGATGCGCTTAAACTCCCGGTCAAAATATGTACACGGTTTTTAAAAAAATCCAATAGTAGAAATCAAAATGCTATAAAGAGGGTCATTTAATTAAAGAACGTTCCCTTCTTGTTGCGCAATGCATCCTGTTTTTTGCATGGGCGTAGAGAAGGAGGAAGCACCCCATGATTTGCTGGTAAAAGGCCCTCCCCATCTTGAGGAGAGTTGTGTGCGTGTGTGTGGAGTTGGAAACGCGGAGTGATTCATTTAATAATTTAATGATGACACACACGTGTTGTTGTTTTCGGGCAGTGAGTGAGAGAGAGAGAGAGAGAGAGAGAGAGAGCGAGAGAGCGAGAGAGAGAGAGAGAGAGAGAGAGAGAGAGAGAGAGAGAGAGAGAGAGAGAGAGAATCTGTTGGTACAGTGAAAAGATGAGTAATCACAAGTTTACCAAACCTGATAATGTTACCAGTGAAAGACCAGAGAGAGAAAGAAGCTGATCTGAACACAGATCATGAAGAAAACAGTGCTGAGAGAAAGTTGAAATCTGAAGGAGTTGCATCACATTCTTATTTTTCTGTTTGTGTGTTTCTGTGAGGGAACTTGCCTTCAGCTAACTCCCCCATAAAGTACTTTTTTGTCCGCTGATGTCTTGGATACAAACAAAGGAACTATAGTAGGCTGCATCACATGACTTCCCATCAGAGACCCAGACACACTACATACGAACGCACACACACCATCCATCCACCCATCTATCTGCACTATTGCTGCAACATTATTGTTCCCTGGAGTTTCTCAAGAATAATTTCAATTGTTAAAGCAGATCCAGAGTGGAGCATTTCCTGATGGAGCATAGAAACATCTGGAGAGCATGATGAACACACACACACACACACTTAAACGGACATCCATATCCGCATGCTCAAAGCTTTCTTGGAGTTTCCAAAAGTTCCGGTCAACTTCACCAACGCACATCCACACGTGTGTGTGTTGGAGCACACTCCGACATTTTTTAGGTCATGAATAGAGAGACGTTCTGTGTCTCAGAGGATGTTGGTGGGCGGAAGGACCCACATGGACAAAAAGTTGTTCATTTATTGGAGATGCAATCTGTGATTGCACACTTTCCACACTTTGTTTGTCTCTTGACTTCACTGCTGCGCCCATCTTTCCATGTCTGAATGATAAAGTTATAAATATATTGACCTTAGAACATTAACTTAAATTTAACGCGTTTTTTTGTCACGAAGCTAACTAACAAACTGGACGCCACATTAGCATCATGAGCAACACGACAATCACTCATAGCAGACGAGGATAAATAGTACATCACTCGTTTTTTGTACAAGTTGCAGATGACCTATTGCCTCTGTCAAGAAAGTCAAGAAAAGTTGAGATCCCAGGAAGGCCGCCTTGAGCCAGCAATACATGTTCAAAGTATGAAGATCAGGTCAGAGGGACACAAAGCATAATAATTGAAATTCAATAATTATATTAAAGGGCAGTGTGTATTACGTAACAATGTAAAATGATTAACAAACATAATCCAAATAATAATGAATGTATGTGTGCAAGGTAAAGTGATTTAACAAATATAATCTACTGGAAATGATATATCTGTAAACCTTGTGAGATGTAACTCAAAATGTGTGTGCGTAAGAGACTGGAAAGGAGAGTAGGAAACAGATGTGTTAGTGACTAAGGATAAAAAGGAGAAGTAGCTTTAAGTGGAGCCTGTCAAAGATTAAGAAAGAAGGAACTGAGAGCATCCGGATGTAACCGAGGACACCTCGTGTGCTTTCAAGCAGCCAAGATACAATATGTGATATAAATAGTAAATAAGATGATCAAATATCTGGCAGTTGGAATGCATGAAACCCCATTACTGTGGTTATGATGGCCATCAAATATATTCATCTTCAGCTGGAGTGGACAGATGCACTTCAATTCATGGTGCAGTCTAAACATATCTACAATTAAGCTTCCATAGCCCAAAGTGACGTCTTCAGACAACTCATCAAATCATAAAGAAGAGCATGTTGCTCACACACGTACACTTATAGGTTTTTAATAAATCCATGTGCCCATTCAGATTGTTTGCGTATCTTACTATAGTTTAGTTTTTACTTTTGTTGATATATAACCCAACAATATCTTTAAGATTTGTGCTACAAATACAACACAACAAATATAATGAATCAATAATACAAAAAATGTTGTTGCATGTTTGCTGTGAACACACATTACAATTCAGTGTAATTGTTTAACTGCACATATGCCAAGTCCCTGTTCCGCCATATAATCAAATGTTAGTAAAACATTTGTAATAATAACAACAATGTTGCTTATCATGTCCTGGAGATATTTCTTTTATTTGCAGTATCATCATGTCCATCTTCCTTTCATCCACTGGGGGTTCCCTTTCTCCCCTAAATGTTCAATCCAGAGAGTTTGGATTTTTCTAAATAAACATGTTCATAAACAGTCCCTCCCGTTTCCAATAGACTTTAGCTGCAGTGCTAATGCCAACAATTAAGGCGAAATAAGAAATCACATTTCTTTAACAAATTGCACTGAAAACAATTGCCATCATCGAATTGCAGATTCATGTGCAGCGGGGTCCAATACGATTGATCACAGGATGTCATCAATGTCAGTGAAGTTACACAGTTGACATCTTATTGGGAACTAGGGGGACAAGAATAAGCTCCTGAACTTTAATACAGATAAGGGAGTAAGAGGAGACACAGCTTTGCTAAAGAAGAAGAAGTTTTTACAAACTTTGGATTTGCTTCTTTGCTTCCAAAATATGTCAAATACAGTTTATTAGTTTCACCTTCCCTGTCTTCTGTTTTCCTATCTCCTCCTGCCATGAACCGAAAGTATCTCATCCTAGAAATGCTCTGTCATGCAATACCCATATACGTAGATGGAGTGGAAAGTGGCAGCGTGCACTGCTCCAGATCTTGAGCAGTATAACGGGTGCACTGTAGCGGCAAGGACCAAAGAAACGAAGCGCTATCACGTACAGATAAAGAAAATAAAAAATAGATTCACATAAAGTTTGGCAGAATACAGAAGATTACAGAAAGCTACACAACCATAAAATACAGAAACTTATTAAAGTTAAAGCTTTAAGACAACCGTAATGTAAATATGCCTGCAGTAACTTCTTCATCAGTGCTTTTTTGTTAAAACGACTTTGTTTTTTCTCCATCTCATTTTAATTGTTTTCTCTATTTACATTATCTTACAGTACGACTCATTTTGCCGCTTGGAAGTGCTTGCAAACAAATGTGCTAAATGATTATTCCACACCTCTCTAGTATAGCAGAAGGGTGTCGGCTCTGAGACTTAATATCAGGCTTATGTATATGTGTGCATATAACAAAGAAAATACTCTCACAGTGTGTGCCGTTTCTGACCGTTTTCCCCATTGTGAAAACATGTACCGCATCTTAAGGGATGACAAAAGTGAATAAAGGTTACATGGTTTTCATGCAACGTGGTACATATTAAAACAGCATGAAACACTTTGTATCGTTGTATCAATCCCAATCAGGTGAGCTCCACAGTGTCTACCAGAGGCGTGTAGTTGCTTGCTTAGGCCTCTGTACTGTCGACCACCACCGGGATTTCTTCCTTCTTGCTCAGCCGACACAAGATGAAAATACCCAACGCCACTGACAACATCTGAAGGACAGAGAAACAGAAGATGGTCCTTTAATTTCTACAGTATTCATCTTTTTTTCTTTGGTTTCGTCCTACGACGATACATTGTTTTGAATCGAGCTGCAGCTTTAGAAAGAGACTGAGGGGGGCAGAAAACACAAAGCAAACACACGGACAGATAGCCTTCTTTCCCTTAAGGCATGCTGATGCGTCACAAGTAAGAAATGCACATGTGTAGATGATCAAATGAACGACGGCTGAATTCCTTTTAACTACAGAGTCCTTATCAATGTTATTGGTAACACCTGTGCTTTTCTTACTTATGTGGGACGGTTATGTGTTCTTTGTTTTTGCTAAACGAAGGACAGTCAGACAGACAGATCTATATTTAATTTTTCTGTTCTGGAAAGACTTCCAGAACAGCGACTCAATAGACGTTGAGGTGAGATTGTTTGCGTGTTGCCGTTTTCCGAGATCAAGATTGAACTTTAAACCTCCACTTTTGAGCCCAAGAGAAGTTCTTTAAGTGCGTCCACTTTAAATCACATTTTTTCAACAGCTGTGACTTTTGGTTAATGAGGGCTTCATGATGACCATTACTGCACACCGTGTGGAGACGGCTGAAGATGGTGAAGTTGAGAGCAGATACATATGGAGGCAGGTCGACGGGCACAATCGTGACAGATGCACATAGATCCACAATACATACCAACAATAACATGAATCCCAGGAGTATGCCCATTGTAGTATCTACGACCATCATCACATGAGTAATAATGTATGGAAGGCATGACTGAAACAGGAGAGCACATCAAACAATGTGACTTTACAAGAGTGCATTGCTTCATTTATAAAAAGGGGTCAAAAGCCAAAAAAGGGCTGGAAACCAGTTTCAGACAAGAGAAACGGATATTTTGCACAATTCTTAGAATTTATTATGATTTTAAAAGTATTACCCTCCCATCATAGTAGGATGTTTAATAAATACAGCAAAATCCAACAATACAGCACTTCACTAGACCTGATAGAAAGTCTTCTTATTTGACTTATACAGAAAAAACAATGTTGCAATTCATGAGATTGATCCGTTTTAGGTCACATAAAGGGACATCACATTACTGTAATGACATAGTAATGTGATGATTGAAAAAGTGTATCTATTGCATAGTTGTTACAGTTGAATCAGAGTGCTAGCATACTTTAGACAATAGTAAAGTTTTTTTATTTAATAAATGGCTAGAGTTAACATCAGTCACAGAGGAATGACTATTCAGGTGTTTGGGGAATATTACAGCACTTTGAGAAACACATTTTTTTCATTTTTAAGTGTGCAATTGGTAGCTATAACATGTTTTTTGTTTTGTTTTGTTCCTCAAATATAAAAATAAAAACAATCCAAACACTAAAAAAAATCCACATCTTTATGAGGAATCCTAACTTTTTTTTTCTTTTTTTTAGAATTATTAATATGGTAACAGTTTGCACATTAACCAGTAAATGTAGAAATGAAAAATGTCATTGGTTTTATTACCTCTTCATAGATCTTGACGTGGTCATTGATTGTGTACAGACTGCTGTTCCTGGGAGCTTCCACCTAGAAGACACAGACAAGAATCAAGGATCACCAGTTAATACGATTCATCCTGAGGCAAGGCACGTTTACTTGTATCGCACATTTCAGCAAGAAGGCAATTCAAATCGCTTCACATAGAACATCAAAAGCTTGATGTGTGTACTAGAAGACATGGTAATTCATCTAAAGGTTTTTGAATCATACCACTCTGACCCACAAATGTCAACGTCATAGTGGCCTTGGATGAAAACCAGGCGGTCGACGGGCCTTTGTTGACATTCTTGCCATGTGAAACTTTATTCGAGCGACAATCATATACAGTATTAATTGAGTTTTACCTATTAATACAATACTATATCAACGGGTCTTGATACACACGAGTTTGGTGCAGAGATGAAGTGTCGTTCACACTCACACATGGATTAGTGGCCTTCTGTGAGCACAGACAGGATTGTGGGATGTTGTAGCCCCAATCCAGGTAGCCCTGATCCACTCCACAGCACTGAAACTGAGAAGACGGAAGGATGGCGGATTACTGCGATGCACTCGATTTTCAGCCTTTTCTCTGTTCAACTGCTAAACATTTTCCAAGTAGAAGTTGCTCAGAGTCATTTCATCAGGAGAGCATATGCTTCTGTGTTTGATCCTCCACATCCATTCTATCGGTGGACATCTCATGCTTTCCATTTTACAAAAACTTAATCCACTTTATATCAATCTGTTTTATGCTGTTTGTGTTTTAAATTGGTCTATAACCCTTCTAAAGCACTTTGAACTGCTTCTGTATGAGATTAAAAATAAAGGCGAGTCACAAATATGCTTGAATTTAACTCGCACACCCGCACAAGGTTACCTACTTCAATCTGTATGTCCTTCAAGCTGGCAATAGTATTCTCACTAGTAATCTCTTCACTAGCATTATTCAGCGGCAGCATTTGTTGGTAATGCCTCTTCAGTTCTTCAATGTCCTGCATAACAAAACAAAGTCATATGAAAAAAATCAGACACCCAGCAATTTGTGATTTACAAAATGTATTTTGGCAAACAAAAAAAACACAGCTATGTTTTTTGTGAATGAAGTTGTCAACATTAGAAGTTTCAAAAGAAACATTTTAAAGTAGTTTTACTTCAGATCTAATAATTTTGTGTCAGAAAGCTTAGCAACCATAACTAGGCATGGATGCCCTGTCAAGCTCTAGATTCCCCCACTTGCCGAAACGGAATATGCAGTTTTGATGCAGCCTGCTTACTTATAGTCCGTATATAGTTATGGGTCTAAAAGAAATGTCCCGAAAGGACAACACATGTCAGAATCAACTTTGTAATACCTGTGGTCGCTCAGCCAGTCCAACAATATCAATTATAATCAAAACCAGAGAGCCAAGGATCATTCCAACTACACACTGAGACACACAGATATACAGACAAGAGCAATCACATTCTGGGAAAAGATTAAGGAGATTTATACTTGTTTATTACTACTACATCTATTAATGTTGTAATGTATGTATTTTTGTTTCTTCACCCACCAGTATAAGTGCCCACTTCTTCTCTCTGCAACCACCATACATACCAATGATGGTCAGGATCAGAGTTATGATGCAAATACCATACATTGTATAAATGACTGGGAGCAGCATTTTGATCTGTGGAGAGAACAGCAGGCTCGGTGAGCAGGAAAACAAAAGCTGAGTTCAATAAGCTGGGCAGCATGCAAGCTTGCTGCTGAAGAATCAGAATTGTTGCCCTTAAACTCCTGAGGTCAATCTTGACAGTTTCCACACAGATTGCAACTATGTAAAATATTCTGAATGTCAAGGTGAGTTTAGGTCAACATCTACACAGAGCAGGGTTATCCCAGCACTATTGCTGTACACAATGAGTTCCGTATTTACACGAAGTTCAAACATTATTTACTTGAAGACATTAGGAATCGAGCACAATCGCCACTTTCAGGTTTTCTATGTGTATACAAGTCACATTCGGTGAGGAAATTTTGCAAAGGATTTAATCTATAACATGGAATCATATCAGTCAGAGAGCTTGGAGCTGAAAAAGGCACCCACAAAGTATGTATATTCTAGAAAGATAGATGGCTTTAGAACTTCTTCTATGGGCTGGAATAGTATACAAACCTATGGTCAACGTGGACTCAAAGTTGGACTTATACCCTTTGCTTTATGTGTGTATTTTGATTTATGGTGTTGTTCTTTCAATAGGAACAAAAAAGTGTGACTGAGTCTGGTGTTACGTGCATGTAAACAGCGCAAAAACTACTTTTAGGCATACAAAACAATAGCTATTAGTTAAAGGACCTTGTGTTCTTGCAAATTTAAGCTCTTGCAATATGCATACTTTACAATTTTTTGCTGACCATTTTTAAAATGCAGGCCGTACAGCTTTAGATTTGGATGTATTTCAAAGGGGAGCCACTCGTTCCCATTCAGTTCTGTATAGCAGAAATTCTTGTCACATAAAATACAGTACAAATACAGTAACATTGTTTGCAAAATGGCTGATGCTGGTTTACTATGATGTAGAGAATACATTCTGGAAGGCTATGAAAAAACACTGATATTACCCCTTTAGTTGTAGGAGAACTATGTTGAATATGAGTTACCTCCTCATCGTTGTCGCTGACTCCGTGGCCAAACAGAGTGACCATCAACAGCAGGGCACTCAGTATCTGCAACGGCAGCAACACACTTCATTAATCTTTATACTTTCAGTGTAAAGTTAGTAAACAAAGCCGCCCCTCAAAGGCGAATTAACAGGTTGGAATGCATGAAACCCCATTACTGTGGTTATGATGGCCATCAAATATATTCATCTTCAGCTGGAGTGGACAGATGCACTTCAATTCATGGTGCAGTTCAAACATATCTACAATTAAGCTTCCATAGCCCAAAGTGACGTCTTCAGACAACTCATCAAATCATCAAATCATAAAGAAGAGCATGTTGCTCACACACGTACACTTATAGGTTTTTAATAAATCCATGTGCCCATTCAGATTGTTTGCGTATCTTACTATAGTTTAGTTTTTACTTTTGTTGATATATAACCCAACAATATCTTTAAGATTTGTGCTACAAATACAACACAACAAATATAATGAATCAATAATGAAAAAATGTTGTTGCATGTTTGCTGTGAACACACATTACAATTCAGTGTAATTGTTTAACTGCACATATGCTGTTCCGCCATATAATCAAATGTTAGTAAAAAATTAGTAATAATAACAATGTTGCTTATCATGTCCTGGAGATATTTCTTTTATTTGCAGTATCATCATGTCCATCTTCCTTTCATCCACTGGGGGTTCCCTTTCTCCCCTAAATGTTCAATCCAGAGAGTTTGGATTTTTCTAAATAAACATGTTCATAAACAGTCCCTCCCGTTTCCAATAGACTTTAGCTGCAGTGCTAATGCCAACAATTAAGGCGAAATAAGAAATCACATTTCTTTAACAAATTGCACTGAAAACAATTGCCGTCATCGAATTGCAGATTCATGTGCAGCGGGGAAATTAAAACACTTACCGCGATCAAACCTGTCACGATAATGTAACTCCGTTTCAAGCAGACGTTCACTTTCCCCATGTTGATGCGCTTAAACTCCCGGTCAAAATATGTACACGGTTTTTAAAAAATCCAATAGTAGAAATCAAAATGCTATAAATAGGGTCATTTAATTAAAGAACGTTCCCTTCTTGTTGCGCAATGCATCCTGGTTTTTGCATGGGCGTAGAGGAGGAGGAAGCACCCCATGATTTGTTGGTAAAAGGCCCTCCCCATCTGGAGGAGTTGGAAACGCGGAGTGATTCATTTAATTTAATGATGACACACACGTGTTGTTGTTTTCGGGCAGAGAGAGAGAGTGAGAGTGTGTGTGAGTGTATATGTTGGTACAGTGAAAAGATGAGTAATCAAACAAAGGAACTATAGTAGTGTAGCCGAGGGTTTATGTTGCGCATATACTTTAGGATAATAATAATACAATAACCACAGGCTCCGTATTCAGCGCCAAGAAAGCAGCCACTTTAATGCTTCTCCCACACTTTACACCTTCTCTTATCTCTCTCACTCTTTCCGTCTCCTCCTTCACAATAAAAGCACAAAACACATATACAGGAACCCTGCTTCTCAACATAATAGCTTACATACCTCCCTTCCTCCATAAAGAAACGTCCCCGTTTCTAAACATTCGAAGTGCAAAAAAAATTCACATTTTCCAATCCCTGTAACATGTCTCTATAACACGACATTTGGCAGCAAAGAACATTATACAACCTTCCATCACAATACTGCACAGCCTCCAGAAAATATGCCCCACTAATCCCAATAGACACCAGACATAGCTGATACCCCATAGCGTTTGGACACACCAGCCATATAAAGCATGTGCTGCTACAATGAAGAAACATGTTGACAGACATCTTCACACATTTATCACTCAAAAAATCAGTTAACGATAAGTGACAAAGTCCTTTAAATATGCTGGTTGTCTCACAACTCTCTTTGAACGAGACACAGTCTGTTGTGGTTCACTGGTGCCCGTAACCAAAACAGTCTCTGTGCCACCAGTGACCCATGGCTCCTCCACCCCCCAGTCCTCCTCTGGCGACCCCTCGTCCTGCAGCGAAGGAGCATGGTGAGGAGATGCTGGGAGGCTACCTGAAGAACCAGCAGGCCGTAGCAAGGTGTAAGGTTTCAGTCTGTCATAATGAACAACCTGCTCCGGTCCGTGAAGGTCCAGAGGACTGACAATGCGATAGATGAGTCCCGGTTCTCCTTGAGAGTCCAACACAGCCAGGACCCTGTAGGGTCCCTTCCAGTGGGGAGCAAGTTTCATACGGTCCTCCGTAGGATTATGCAGCCATACGAGGTCTCCTTCTCGATACGGCTGATGGCGTGCCGTTCCATCATAATACAGTTTTTGTTTTTCATGGGCATCAGCACCACACTGCCTGGCACCACAAAAAGCCGTCTCCAGCCTTTCCGCCAGAGAGGTCACAAAGTCAGCATGAGAAAGAGGCAAGTCCAAGTGCACCATTTGCGATGGCACCAACACATCCACCGGGACACGAGCTTCCCGTCCATGAGTTAAAAAGTAAGGAGTGTAGTTAGTGGAAGCATAAACAGA
Source organism: Leptoclinus maculatus (assembly GCA_032191485.1). Classification (NCBI taxonomy): domain Eukaryota; kingdom Metazoa; phylum Chordata; class Actinopteri; order Perciformes; family Stichaeidae; genus Leptoclinus; species Leptoclinus maculatus. Next base: position 7,079,014 of record JAVDOI010000019.1, on the reverse strand, counting down.
GGTGTTATAGGCAAAAGCCACCTGTTTCAGATACTCATCCCATTCACCTCCGCAGGCAAGCAATGATTTGGCCAGTTGATCGATGAGAGTCCGATTAAATCTTTCGACCATGCCGTCGGATTTGGGATTATACGGCGTGGTGCGTGTCTTCTTAATCCCTAAAAGTTGACACAGTCTTTGAACAACCCCAGCTTCAAACTGCCGGCCCTGGTCACTGTGAACAATTTCTGGAACGCCATGTACCAGCACGTAATCCTCAAACAGACACTGTGCTACTGATTGGGCCGTTTGATTAGGAAGAGCATACAGGTTTACAAACTTGGAAAAGTAGTCTTCTACTACTAACACATATCTGTTGCCCTTAGAAGTCACTGGTAATTCAAGAATGTCCATTGCCACTCTCTGGAATGGTCGTGTCGCTTGGGACCCGCCCATTGGTGCCCGGTGCTTAGGCACAGGGGCTCTGCGGGTCTGACATGGGAGGCACTGCTCGCACCACTGTCGAATGTCTTTGAACATAGAGGGCCAGTAACAAGTTTGCCTTGCTCGTTCCCACACTCGTTCCACTGAGAAATGCGCCGCCACAGGGCCTCCATGAAGATGGTGCAGCACATCAGGGACAAGCGATGAGGGCACGACCACTTGATACTGAGCACCCCCTGTGAGGGAGGAAGTCACCCTCCGGCAGAGTAGGCCATTAACCACAGAAAGACGAGGATATTCAGTCCATAACTTCCGCAGCCACCTGGAGCTGCCTCTCATGTGCCCCCGAGGTGGTCGAGAATCCCTCCAATCCAACGCCGTAGCAATATCTGGATCGGCCTGTTGTAGTTCTTTCAGTCCAGTCCCATCATGTGAGAGTGCATGTATGAAAGACAGGTCATTTATTTCACTGTCCGGTTCCAATGGCTGTCCCCCTGTGATGAGGTCAGAGGTCGGGAGGTTCACTGCGGATGGCGGTGTCAACAGAATCTCGTCTTGGGGAACACCTGACTCCCTGTCTGAGCCAACTGCATTCACCTGTGTGGCAACTTCTCGTGAGGCGTCATTCACCGTACCAGCCACCGGATCCTGTGGCCGTCGTGAGAGAGCATCAGCATTAGTATGCTGTTTTCCATCCTTGTGTTGAATGACCCAGTTGAAAGGATCCAGCTCCAATATCCACCGTGCTCTTCTTCCAGTGGGATCTTTGTCAATAGACATGGTGCGGAGGCCCAACAGAGGCTTATGATCGGTTATAATGGTGAAGGCAGCCGCTCCGATGTAATGTCTGAATTGGCGTACAGCCCACACTATAGCCCACAGTTCTCTGTCAAACGTGGACCAGCGCCTTTCGGTGGGAGTGAGCGACTGACTAGCATACACCACCACTCTCTCCAGTCCTTCCTTATCTTGAGCCAACACGGCCCCCACTGCTTCCATGGAGGCATCTGTGTACACTTTAAAGGGAATGTTGAAGTCTGGCATAGTGACAATCGGGGCCTCTGAGAGCACCCCTTTAAGATACTCAAAGGCCTCATTACATTCAGTGGTCCATTGGAAAGGTGTGCCTTTACACGTCAGGTGGTGCAGAGGTGCTGCACGCTTGGCAAAGTCCTTCACAAAACGTCTATAGTAAGAGCATAAACCCACAAATGCTCTCACTTCTGTTGGATTCCGTGGTGTAGGCCAAGTTCTGACCTTGTCGGTGTTTCGAGGGTCTGGCTGTAGGCCGTGGCGAGAAACAACATGCCCCAGGAACACCACATGATCTTGAGCTAGGTGGCACTTTTTAGGGTTTAGTTTGAGACCTGCCGTCTGGATCCTGGAGAAAACTTCACGCAGACTGGAGAGATGGCTCTCAAAGGTGGGGCTGTATATCAGAACATCATCGAGATACACCATACACACCTGCGATGGCAGCCCTCTTAGCACCAGCTCCATCCCACCGCTGCCACCAATGTAGCCGAGGGTTTATGTTGCGCATATACTTTAGGATAATAATAATACAATAACCACAGGCTCCGTATTCAGCGCCAAGAAAGCAGCCACTTTAATGCTTCTCCCACACTTTACACCTTCTCTTATCTCTCTCACTCCTTCCGTCTCCTCCTTCACAATAAAAGCACAAAACACATATACAGGAACCCTGCTTCTCAACATAATAGCTTACAGTAGGCTGCATCACATGACCTCCCATCAGAGACCCAGACACACTACATACGAACGCACACACACCATCCATCCACCCATCTATCTGCACTATTGCTGCAACATTATTGTTCCCTGGAGTTTCTCAAGAATAATTTCAATTGTTAAAGCAGATCCAGAGTGGAGCATTTCCTGATGGAGCATAGAAACATCTGGAGAGCATGATGAACACACACACACACACACACTTAAACGGACATCCATATCCGCATGCTCAAAGCTTTCTTGGAGTTTCCAAAAGTTCCGGTCAACTTCACCAACGCACATCCACACGTGTGTGTGTTGGAGCACACTCCGACATTTTTTAGGTCATGAATAGAGAGACGTTCTGTGTCTCAGTGGATGTTGGTGGGCGGAAGGACCCACATGGACAAAAAGTTGTTAATTTATTGGAGATGCAATCTGTGATTGCACACTTTCCACACTTTGTTTGTCTCTTGACTTCACTGCTGCGCCCATCTTTCCATGTCTGAATGATAAAGTTATAAATATATTGACCTTAGAACATTAACTTAAATTTAACGCGTTTTTTTGTCACGAAGCTAACTAACAAACTGGACGCCACATTAGCATCATGAGCAACACGACAATCACTCATAGCAGACGAGGATAAATAGTACATCACTCGTTTTTTGTACAAGTTGCAGATGACCTATTGCCTCTGTCAAGAAAGTCAAGAAAAGTTGAGATCCCAGGAAGGCCGCCTTGAGCCAGCAATACATGTTCAAAGTATGAAGATCAGGTCAGAGGGATACAAAGCATAATAATTGAAATTCAATAATTATATTAAAGGGCAGTGTGTATTACGTAACAATGTAAAATGATTAACAAACATAATCCAAATAATAATGAATGTATGTGTGCAAGGTAAAGTGATTTAACAAATATAATCTACTGGAAATGATATATCTGTAAACCTTGTGAGATGTAACTCAAAATGTGTGTGCGTAAGAGACTGGAAAGGAGAGTAGGAAACGGATGTGTTAGTGACTAAGGATAAAAAGGAGAAGTAGCTTTAAGTGGAGTCTGTCAAAGATTAAGAAAGAAGGAACTGAGAGCATCCGGATGTAACCGAGGACACCTGTGTGTGCTTTCAAGCAGCCAAGATACAATATGTGATATAAATAATAAATAAGATGATCATATCTGGCAGTACAACATGATTCATTTCCAGGAATTCTTATCGCTCAAGTTATTTCCAGAGAATGAGTGCTCTGAAACAAAAACAACTTCTTATTATGAGTGGTGTGGGACCAAAAAGTATAGGTAAAAGTGTATAAAACATCCAGTGTACAACCCAGTGCCAGTACCACCCACCGGGTGCCAGCTCTTGCATCAAGTTCCTCCACTTTTCTGTTCTCATGACACACTCCAAGTCTTTGTAAAACATTGTCATATTACAGTGAGGTTTATAAAAGCAATAGTGGCTAAAGAATGGGGTTGTGTCTGTTGTTGATATGTTTTAAAACACCTGATCAATTTGGTTCTATTATACAATTGATGGCACATATATACATTTTTTTATTTTCCTCATACGGAAATTGTTTTATTTATATATATATATATTTACAATTTTCGTTATTATTATTATTATTATTGTTACTAACAATAATACTAACTCAATTTTATTATTTCAGACTCAATTGGGTTCTTCTTATTATTAACACTATTATTGCTCCAATAATATATATTTCTATTAGCACACACAGCATTATTAAAATAGCATTGAGTGCTTCACAAACGGACCATGACTGCTGTCGGTCCCTTTAAGAAAGGTCACATGAAAGTCACGTGACGCGGAAGTGTACTGAATCGTTTCAGCGTTGTTGTGTTTACATCAACAGCTCCTCGTCTACACACCGCGTGCAGGTTCGTTGAGTAAACAAACAGTTAAGTTACGGTTATTCCTTCACCACGAATGTGTGTTCCCGTTATAAATACAGGCACGCGTTTTAGTTCCTTTGTTGTAGCACGTACAGCTCTCTGTCAGCAAAGTGGGGGTAGGATTTATGTGTCGGATACGCATCTTACTGTAAATAGACGGGCTATTTCGCATGAATAACCCGCGCGATAGGCAGTAATAAAGCACCTATCGTCTTTCTAAACCTCCTGACATTATTTTTGAAGGTGTGCCCCAACTCTGACTGCTCGAAAAAAAGGCAGGCTGTGAACCTTATTATATTCTGTGCCGTCTAATGTCTTTATCGCGTGAGCTCTATCTATCTTCTGTGTCTGATTTTGAGTAAATGTTTACATTCTATTTTTGGATTCAATCTTTTATTTTTTCTTCTTAGATTCAAGTAAAACACTGTAACATAAGTGTATGAGTTGTGCCAAATAAATACGCTTGTTTTTGTCTCCAGTAACAGCTTACACATTTAGTTAAAATTCTATCTTTTTTTTTTTTTCCTTTTCAGAAACGGGAGTAAGTGCAAACTGTGCAGTGTGTTTGGATGAAGTGACCATGAAGCAGGACAGTGATGCTGTGACCATCCCTGTGTGCTACATATCGAACCATGAAGGTTTTCACGGAAGCATCAAAAACTTTATCAAAGACTTTGTGGTGACCGAGATAGACGTCACCGGGCAGCGTGTTAACACAGCCGCGGCCACGCAGACACCAGACTGTGCCTCCCCGGATAAATACGAGGAAACCAGCGCAGAATGTAAGTGGAAAAACCATTCCTCGGTCTCACAGGACACTGACGTGGCGGCCGATTGTGGGCTAGATGTCACCGTACCCAGTCCAGGCAGTTTTGATTTAAGTGTGATTTTAGGCCAGTCGGTCAGCGAAGAGCTGGAGCAGTTTGTGTTGACTCTCAAAGAAAAGCCAACCAAGCAGGAGCTTTCTCTCGGATCCTTCGCCGACAAACACCACAGAGCTAACGTCCACCGGGCCGTCAGACACCGCTTCCCCTTCCTCATGACTGTCACTATTCAGCCTGAGATCAGGGTGAGGGAAGACCCGGACTACAGAGAGCTGTCCCACCTGGTTACAGAGGACGAAGCAGAGGACTTCTTCAGGTTCATAGACGCCAAAGTGCGGGGCTCGTCCTATACGTTTGGGCCCGACGACGACAAAGAGCACAGGACTGCAGTCCACCACTTCCTCAGCCGGAGGTTTGGCAAACTGGTGGAGACGAAGAGCTTCACCGACCAGGGGACGACGGCGATCTCGGTCAGGCTGAGAGAGCAAGGGAGGCCAAAGAAAAGAACGGCAGAGGAACGTAAAGAAGAAGAAGTGTACACTGGTATGGTGTAGAATTGCAATTTTTTTTTAAATATTGATTATTCTCTCAAATGACACTTAAAATGTCAGAAAATAGCCCACGGTGGCGTCTTTAAATTGGCTTTTTTTTGTCCAACCAACAGTTTAGAACACAAAGATATTCAATATACTAACACATAACACTAAGAAAACCAGCAAATATTCATATTTAAGAAGCTGAAATTCAGGCTTGTTAATAAACGGCTTGGCTCGAGGAACATGGTAATCATACCAATACATGTATTGATCCAACAGGAGGGACATTCAATTGTTACAGCAGCTCAATAGTCCAAAAAGCAAGGAAAATATGTGATTATGTGATAAATAAAAAACCACCTAAAATGATCATGAAAAGACCCTGTGGTGTGTGTGTGTGTGTGTCCTCTCTTTCAGCTTTCACTATGCGTAAGGAGAACCTGGAGACTCTGGAGGCCATCAGCTACATGGCAGCCGCTCTCGGGGTCCTGCCATCAGATTTCACCTACGCTGGGATCAAGGACAAGAGAGCCATCACCTACCAGTCCATGGTGGTCAAGAAGGTCTCCACTCAACGGTAGTTCTGCGTGTCTTTCATGGATTTTGGTTTGGGAATCAATTTTTCTCTGTCCATAAATTGGCGAGACAAAAAGCTAAGATGTTAAGGGTTTATACTATGGTCAGAGTTCCCTCGGAAGCCTCAAAATGTATGCCAAAAATCACCAACATCTTCATTTATTTGATGGTACCGATTACCAGGTTGAAAGAGAAGACAGCCGAGTTCGAGAAGAGAGGGATGCGTCTGTCCCAGATCCGCTCCGTCAGCGAGCCTCTCCGGCTAGGGCGGCTGCAGGGGAACCACTTTGACCTGGTGGTCCGCGACCTGAGACCGCACGGGGCCGGCGACGCCCACTCCTCTGGTGCAGACACGCACACTCGCCTGGCAGCGCTGGTAAATGAAGCACTGGAGAACGTCAAGGTATATTCAGATTCTCTCCAATTCATTTCATGTTTGCGACATCGAACATTGCCGACCAGTGTCGCAACGTCAGCACAATGTTAGCCACTGTTGCACTGGCTGATTTCCTTCATTACGATGGAAATGGTCATTAAAGTTTGTTTTGAGCCAATCCCCCCATCCTGCTGCTGTATCCTTACTAGAGCACCAAATGTGTATTCCTCCGCGGCTGAAAATAGTCCCCAACAAATGCACCATTTCCTCCCAAATTAAATTATAGTTGCGATACATTTTTAAAGATTTCCGTCATTAGTAGGAACTCAAGGAGCCACAGACAGGGCAGGAAAGACAGGCAGTCTTTTTATGGGATGTTGTTGATAGTAAGTGATGTAGAACATTACACAGCCTGATGCTTAGATAGTGGACGCTTGTTGTTTCCATATAACTCCTGCTGTTTTAGTAGCCACGTTCACCTGATTTGTTGCTCTTCGCAGGCCAGAGGATTTGTCAACTACTACGGACCACAGAGGTTTGGGAGCGTGCAGAGCGTTCAGTCTGACCGCGTAGGCCTGGTTTTACTCAAAGAGGACATGGTAGGTGTTGCACACAGTTATCATGTATGTAATGCCATGAAATGAGGAGCAGACACTGGTTCCTCAGAGTGGATATCACTGACTGCATTCAAATCCTGAAACATTGCCTTAAAGACGTGTCAAATAATTCACATTTATGCCCCATCGGACTGCACAGTACGGTGTTGTTAGTGTGTGTTGTGATATGTGTGTGTGTGTCAGGTGAGTGCTGTGCGTCTCTTCTTCACTCCAGAAGACGGCAATGATCCTCAAAACCACGCCAAGAGACACTTCATCCAAACAGGTGAGAGCTGGGACAACACTGACCACTTTGGATTCATTTTTCAGAGGATTACAATGTTGCGACTGGTTGTATTACAGCAGCTACGCAGTTCCTCTATTTATGTCAAAGAATTTGCTGAAATCCGCCATATTTGTAGTGTTGAGAGCAACTAATGAAGCACATTTCTGACAGGTACCATGCATTGAGTTTTGGTTTATTAAGACATTGTAAGATTACCTTGATGTAAGTCCTTTTTAGCAGCTGGGAATTCAACATGCTTCCTCCTCCTCTTCTTCCTCTCTCCTGCTTCTCCATAACCAGATAACGCTAAGGAGTCTTTGGCGCTGATGCCATTGTCGAAAGCCAGGGAGCGGCTGATGCTTCGGGCCCTGAACCGCTACGGTACAGGTCCGGATGGTTGTACCCAGGCCTGGCTCAGCCTGCCCCACAGCATGAGAGTCTTCTACCCACACGCCTACTGTAGCAGGTCAGTTTGTTTTACACATATTGTAGATTTTTACTGCAGACTATTGAGCAGCTCCACTGCAAAAAAATTGGGAGATGAAGACATTTGCAAAAAAAAATGGAGACAACCCAACCTGTGCCTCTCATGTAGTGTCGTTACAATTGAGTAAAAAGCTGGCATCTGATTTTCAGAAACCCAGCATCTCCTGCTTTAATCTCTTTAGTTCATTCACTCATTCTGCCTTCTTTTTTTATAATGGTGCCGATGTGTTTGTCAGAGTGTGGAACGAGGCAGTGGCCCACAGGCTGACTACTCTGGGCCACAGTGCCAGACGAGGAGACCTGGTGTGGATTCAGGACGACACTGGAGAAACCAGCTCGGCTCAGGTAAGAGAAGGGGATTGTTTAAATAGGTGCTAATATAATAGGTTAGTCTCCACACTCTGACCCCCTCACTGTGATCTCTTGATCGCAGGACACCCTCTAAATGTTAGGACATCCTGTCACATTGTGCAAAAACCACATCGAGGCTGCTGATCTTTTCCTTCTTTGATTTTCCAGATCCATGTGGTGACGGACCAAGAGGAACACGAAGGAGTGTACACACTGGGACATGTATGTAGTTTCGGGGGAAATGCTTCCACTTTAAATGCTACTATTTCCTCCTACTTTTCTCATCACTGTTGCTGCTGTGTTTTTACTGTCGCTGTCAGGTGTTACTGCCCATGCCGGGAAACACTGTGAAGTATCCGGAGAACGCCATGGGGACTTGGTTCCAGGAGAGACTGGCCAGAGACGGACTGGACGACTGTCGCTTCAGAATCGGCAGCCTCAAACTGAATCTGCCTGGCTGCTACCGCCCCCTGCTGGCCTCGCCAAGCAATCTCAGCTACCAGCTGCAGAGAGCAGGCTGTGGGGAGGGAGGAGGAGGAGAGGTGACGGGAAACAGCAGCAGAAATAGTGACAGGCAGCTGAATGGCAGTACAGCAGAAGGGAAGCAGGACTCGCTCACTCTCACCTTAAACTTCGACCTGAACTCCTCCTGCTATGCTACCATCTGCCTCAGAGAGATCATGAAGTGTGACCCCTAGAGGTCAAGGGACATTGTTCCTGTTGTAATTTCTACATGTGTGGCAGGAAGGAATGATTTTTCTTGTTTTTCAGTTTGTAACCCATCATTGTGATACATTATTAGTAGCCTTTTCATTTGTTGTTGATGTATTGAGCATACGACTGTTTATAAATTGGAAAAATGCATAATGTGCAATTGATAAAAGAAATGAACAAATCTAAATGTTAAACCGTGTAAACAGTGTTAATGTTTTGTGCCATGAATAAAACTTTTAGAAATAATTCAATTCTGAACTTTTATTTTGAAATGTCAAAGCTTTCCATCTCAAAATAATCTTTCACTTTCACTGTTATTTGTGATAATTGGTCATGTCTTCCAGGATAACACAATATATTTATGTGCTAAATAAGTAAACATAATTACTGTCCTATATCCTTCTGTTATTGAGAGAAGGATCAGGTGCAGCCAATCACTTTTGCATTTAAAAAAATAAATATTAAATCCAGTCCTTTTGGCGTTCTAGTAACTTTCTCAAAATGGTTTACTACAATCCACTATTAGTTGTATTTGTCTCCAGCTGTGACCATTTCCTTTTATGCATTGCATTGTGGGACAACAGTGTCCATCCATCAGCACTCAAGGATTCAGTTGAATTACACTCAGTTACCGGTTTATGAGATACACCGAAAGCGAATGCAGTCAGTCTGATGCAGCAATGAAGTCCTACCTTCTGAAGGCTATAATGCAGTAGTTGTGGTGCACATAGTGCATGCTTTCAGTATACTTAACTCGATGCATACCAACAAGTAGAAGTAGTTTTTATTACAGAATTGTGACACTTCACATTTGCGCTCGTTTTTGGTTATTGTACTTCCCACTAACCACCACTAGATGGAGACAACACACAATCATAGTTTCTCACATAACATAGGGGCTCCGAGTCTTCTAAGTTATGTCCTCTCATTTGTGAATGTTTCCCAGCCATGTCATCATGATATTGAGTTCCTAAGATGAGAGAAAACAGCACCTGCACCACATGACTAAAAGGATAATGATGATAAGGAGTATATCACACTGCAAATCTGGGACTAAATCCATCCTGCCGTATTTGATCCACTCTCACGAACATACAAAAAAAAAAGAAGAAGCTGTGCACCAGCAGGAGAGGCATTTCAGAACCAATATAAAATATAATGAAGCATAAAACTCTGGTGTAATTATGGTGCTGAGGGGCAACATCCGATCTGTATTGCAAATCGAGCCAACTTGGCCTCCTGTGACTAATTTATGCAATTTTGATGAGAATGTTTAAAGACAGCAGCATATAAATCCTCATGATTAACCCACATTGGATACACCTCCGGGCTATTTTTTTTAATACTCGTTACTGTAAGCAACGTGCAAAGCGACTAAATGGGTGTTTTATTTGGAGGTGGGTTCTGACATGCAGCCTGTCTTCAACCCGTAGCGCTGTTTGATAAAGTGCCTGCCAAGGAGACACATTAGCAGTAATGAGTTTCTTCACTGTTTGGGGAGTTTTGTTACAAAATGACACACAATCCACCAGAAAAGAGAGTGGATAATTGAAATACTTGCAGTAACACTTCGTGACGGAATATTAAGCGTTTCTTGCCATGGGAGTCACACTTAATCTTGATATATCTTCTTCATGTTTCTTACACTCATAAAGCCATAGTGATTTTACCGTTTTATAAAAGTTCTTGCACGTTGACATTAAATGAGACTTCATCAGGAGTCGTGTGCTGCACGGTTCCCCATGTCAGTCAAGTCACGATATGTCATCTAACAAAGTGAAACATTTGGCCAACTGCTTACATCATTCTCATGTGAGGAGTTTTCTTTGATGATAGTCATCTAAAACAAGTGCAGCTACATTAGAAACTATAATATGAACCAAGAAGCAATGACTGTTTTAGATCAAATAAAACTTTAACACATAAAACACATGGACAGCATCCCTCTCTTTGAATAGTAGAGGAGCTAATTATAAAATGAATCTCCTGCCTACAGATGCGAATGATCCATCCCCAAATATATACTTCACTGTGATTCTGTACTCTGCGCATAGAATAAAATAGATTGTACTGTGCTTGTTTGGCTAAGGCCCAGTGCAGTTACAGTTTGAAAGCAGAATTGGTCTGATTACAGGTAGTGAGAACAGGACTTTATCTTGCTCTGCCACGATTCCTCTACGCAGTAGGCGAGTGACTTTTTCCCCATCCTCGGGCTGAATCCCGTTCCAGCCGGCTGTAGATAAATGTTGACCCACTTCAGAGCCAAAGATGACAACATCACTACCCGTCTCGCTTAGTTGAAAGGCTTGAGAATGAGAAGGAAGTCGAGGGTTATGAAAGACATTTACCATGGACGTACAGTGATGTAATTCTCCTCGCAAAGAGAGATGGAGGAGGAGGAGGAGGAGGAAGCCGGGGGTTATGAAAGACACAGAGCAGTATAGCTCTCTCTGGCCAAGTTTTTTTGCAGCCCTTTAAAGGCCTTCAAACATATTTTCTGAATCAGCTTCATACTAGGAGACATGGGGTCCTACATGAATACTACGCTTTCTGCCAAGGTTTGAACATTGTTTTGGTTATTTCATTTGAAAGATGGTTTTTTTCTATGCGCTCTTCTCACTGGTTTGAAGTGGACGAGGCTCAGTGGTAAAAAGCTGATGTCACATACTTCTGTGCACCAATAATAATAAGTGATGAGCAAAATGTGCATCGAAAGATGAAGTCAGTTGCTTGTTTTGACCCCTTCTTGCTTTTTTTTGCCGTCACTGATGAAACCACAGCTAACCGGATGACAACATTTATCTATTTTCCTTTTGTCGAAGGTTATTTCCAAAACTTTAACTGTAATTGCTGCTTATGTAGTCATGAATGTTGAATGTTACAAAGAAAGATTTGAAAGTTTGATTTAAAAGTTTGCGAGGGCTTTTAGTGTGAGAGCCACCTCGGTGTAAGGAATAGCTAACTGCTGTTGGTCTTGAAAGCACTTGAAGAGGAAGAAGATGAAGGCAGCAGTGACCATCAATTCTGACGTATCTTCTGATTTTATCAGATTGTTCAGAGCTCATGGTAATGTAAGAGGTTCACACACACACACACACACACACACACACACACACACACACACACACACACACACACACACACACACACAAAGTCCCTCGTTCATGATTAGACATATAAGCATTCCAGCCACCTTTGACCTGCCTGAGCGGTCTGCTGTTCTCCAGCTAGTTCTTGAGCAAGTGGTTTGCCTTGTTTTCACTGGAGCAGTCGCTGATACGTGACCGTGCGTGTGGGAATTTTGTATTTGTAAATGTATTTGCCTGTATTTGCCTCTGTTTTAGAGCTTGTCTCTGCCTGCGAAAGAGAAAGCAGAAAGCAAGTGTGTGTGTTTTTTTTTCTGGGCCCCTGTCAACCTGCAGGAGTATTGTCCAGACGTGACAGCCTGTGTACACAAGGTGGCTGAGCACAGTCAAGAGTGGTTGGATGGAAGCATAAGCAACGCTGGCTGTTACAATGTCAAAATACATTTCGACTAATCTCGGTAAAAGAAAACAAATCCCCCCCGCTGTTTCGAACTTGACTTTTACAGTATGTGCCTCTTTACCTTTAAGCTGCCGCATTAATGTGAATACCCTCTGTTTAGTCTTTAGGATTTCCAGTGTTTTTTCTTTAGAGCTCCCAAAGTTACATTGCAGACATTTATTTAAAGGATTTATTTAACTGATGCACTTAAGTGACGTTCTCTGTGTTGGTGCACAAAGGCTCTTGAATTGGATTCTGCTGCTGTGTTTGTGAGGATTGAAGCCAACAAGGGTGCAATTTTAGTATGGGAAAAGTCAAAACCAGCTGTTGCAGTGCACCAAATTGTAACTCATACCGTACCTTACTTTCATGGAAGAATGTATGTAATAAGAACACAAGTAAAAGCTCATGTTCTTTTCATCATGGGGCAGTGTTATTGAACAGTATAACCACTGGACCTCTGTGCTGCCCAGCGGCTGCTCTGTCAACCATATAGTGTATTCCAGTCAGTGTCCCACATGTGAGAGGCCTGCATGTGGAAAATACACTGACCTGATAGCTGCAGCTGAGCTATTGACAAGCGGAAAGGGGAAAAAAATAAAACAAAATGACTGTGTCAAATGAGATTGATTAATGGGAAAAGTAATGCTGCAGTGCTTTGGGAGCATCACTGGGTCATGTATATGTAGAGCAGTTGGATCCATTGGACAAAAAGACATTGTGTGAAAGTTGGATGAGACATTCCCATGATGTCATGTTGACACAAAGTCATATAAATGGCTCATTGCATGCTCAGTCAGCATTCCCTGCAAAGGTCATGATCAAGGAAACATAACATGTGCTTTAGCACAATTAACGTTTTAAGGATACCTCAAATTTTGAGGACTTACAAGTAATGTGGCACAATGGATGCTGCAACCTGGGTGAAAAATTGTATAACTGGAAATGAAACGCTGGCAAATTCTGTGCCTGGACCCGAAAGAAGCACCGATCCAAAACACTTTTCTGTAATGAAATAAATAAAAAGCTATGAAACATCTGGGCTGCTAAAATATAAAAAGAGGCTGCTGGATCGGACCACTCACTGTGTCCAGCTGGTGGAAAAAGCTAATTTCCTACCCTGTTTGTGACCCAACGAACAACCCAACTTTTAACATACTCAAGCACAACACCAATCGCGGTAAACTACTTGCACATGAGCCATAAATGGGTCACTCGCTACAACTGGGAATATTTCTCACACTGTAAAAGTTAAGGGGGAAAAAAAAAACTGTTAAACCTCTGCCTGGGTACAGTGAGCACTCTGTGCCAGAGTGGAATAATCTGTTGACTGGCTGCAAAGCACAGGGAGGTGAAGGAAAGCTCATTATTTTTAATGGCATCCCTCCACTGTTGTGTGTGTGTGTGTGTGTGTGTGTGTGTGTGTGTGTGTGTGTGTGTGTGTGTGTGTGTGTGTGTGTGTGTGTGTGTGTGTGTGTGTGTGTGTGTGTGTGTGTGTGAGTGTGAGAGAGAGAGAGAGAGAGAGTGAGTTTTGATGGAAACTCATATAGGATTATGTTATTTACACTAAATTGTTTAGACCTTCTGCGCGGTTTCAATAGTCAGTTGAAGGAATGGTTAAACATTTTGGAAAATACACTTAATTTCTTTTGCAAAAAGTCTGAAGCTGGAGCCAAGAAATTATTTTCTTAGCTTAGTTTAGCTAGCTTAACAGAGGGAAAGAGCTAGCCTGGCTATCATTTAAATAGTTCTGATTAACACATTGTATCTTGTTTGTTTAATCTGTACACAAACAGTAATGTAAAGACGACAAGTTGTAGTTTTATGGGCAGTTATGTGCTACAATTATTTCTTGGCCAGGAGCAGTGGCCACCTGGAGTCTCCGCCGGTTGCCTGGCCACCTCAAGGTGACAACAACACTCTAGGAAGTTACATCTGGACCAAAAAAACTTTGAGTGTTCAGACAGAAAGCAAAGCAAATTTCCACATTGCGTCATTTGCGCGAATTTCACCGCTGAACTGAATTTCTCCCAAACAGCCAATTTACTAACTTAACAGACGTAAGCTGTTAGCTAGCTAGCGTGCCTTTGTGTGGCAGCTCAGCCATCTCGCGTCTTTCCATTGACTTTGTATGCAAAAGCAGCGCCTCTTAAATTCGCCTTGCGTTCTGTCCGACTCTGAACACACCTACTTTCTACTTCTCGACTTTCAACAGAGCCTATAGCAATTTCCCCATTTCCAATCTTTATGCTAAGCTAAGCTAACTGTGTCCTGGTTCCGGCTTCATATAGTAAAAAGTCGTATCAACAAGAAAGAAAATAAGGGTGTCTAAAAATGTCGAACTATTCGTTTAAGAAATACACATGTCTTGTAAGTCATACGGAATTTTGAACGGTCTCCCACCCACCCACACAGGCCATGAGAGGCACATGGCTGAAGTTTGCCATCCTGTATCCTGTCTTGGCCATCAGCCTTTCTCCTGTACATCAATCAGTGTCTCAGTGGTGTAGTTGGTTTGGAGGCCGACTGCAGTCCTGTAATTACATTGTTGACTAAATCCCAGCTGTGTGTGTGTGTGTGTGTGTGTGTGTGTGTGTGTGTTCATACACAGATCGGAATGAAAATGGGAGGCAGGCCACTTTTGAGCAGCTGCACCGGTGCGTCAGTTGGGTTCAGTGCCCGAGGAGGAGAGAGAGAGAGAGAGCGAGAGCACTGTCCTTGTGGTGATTGATGGACCAACTTCCTGTCCTGGTAGAGGTTATTTAGGAGCTCTGAGGGACCAACGTTATTTCCTCATGCTCTTAAATATCCCCCCCTCTTCATCTTTTTTCACTTTCTCAGTTCTCCACCCTCCTCTCTATACGAAGGCCCATGCCCCGGTTCCCCTCGCTCTTGATTTACAAAAGGAATGACAGATATTGTTTACATAGGCTGCATACGGCTGATATCTCCATACAGCAAATTATCTACACAGTATCTCACATCCAGCCGTGCTTAGACCATTAGATAATATGTTGAGGTAAGTAAAACAAGTAAA
Source organism: Leptoclinus maculatus (assembly GCA_032191485.1). Taxonomy (NCBI): domain Eukaryota; kingdom Metazoa; phylum Chordata; class Actinopteri; order Perciformes; family Stichaeidae; genus Leptoclinus; species Leptoclinus maculatus. The sequence goes on along the minus strand of JAVDOI010000019.1, from coordinate 7,063,633 downwards.
AGCACTATTTATCAGAGATGTAAGCTAATGGACACATTATAGCATACTAAAACTAGATATGGCACAAACTCAATGCTGTTTTTCTCTCTTTGCGGCTATACAAACAGTCAGGTATCATGCCTACATGGCTCATATATCTTGCCTGTTTGTCCACTCCCTTTCTTTTTACTCCAGATTATATCTCTGTGCTCTTACTTTGTTTCTCGTTATTTTTTTCTGCCTCATATCTACACTGCAGTAAATGCTTAAGGAAATAGTAGATAGAGATTTTGGGAAATATTCTTCTTGCCAAGTCTTTGATTGATACCATGTGTCTGTATACTAAATATGGAGCTAGAGGCAGGAGATACTTAGCAGGGTTTCAGCTGAGTACATTCTCTCACCATGGGGCAACTAAGCTTAACTATTCATTTAACAAACTATTTAAACTCGTACTCTGTCTCTTGCAAGTGGGAAAATTATATCTCTCACTTCATTAAACATAGTATCATCATCATCATCATCATAAGCAAAAGTAGGTTGTTTAGTAACTTGCTTTCACAAACTTTCTAAACTCCTTTTACATTGCTCTTAAGAACCACGAGTACCCAATAAACCACAATGCATGTAAACCTTTATATGACTGTCAAAGCATTTCATGGGGTTTTAGATCAATGTCATACCTTCCAGGCCACTATTTTTTAAGTTAATTTCAGAAAAGGCAGAACAAATAAATCTAAACTAGTTTGAGATCAGAAATCTATCGCAAGCACTGAGTCATATTTATTTGTGGTTTTAATCATGGAAAGTGAGATGCAAAGCAAGCAGGGGCCGTTGGCAGCTCTTCCCCATTTCATTCAAAGTGCATCAAGGTAACACATCGGAAGACATTAGAAAAATGCTCCGCCAGATTCAAATCACAACGTATAAAACTAGCAGCCTCCACATGTCTGTGAAATTCACAAATAGCCTCTGTCTAATAGCTAACGGTGTGCTCACGCCAGAGAAACTGCGCATCACTCGGCCGGTCTTTAAACCCAAATGACACTAACTGCTGGTGAATAGGGCAGAGACAGAGGGAGAGAAGACAAAAAAACAAAGAGGTTGAGAAGCAAGAACACAAAGTACGGCATGCAACAGTTCAATGTCTAATTGAATTTGGTGCGAGGGGAAATTTGCCAAGAATGGAGCCATTGTTTCGGGGCAACTGGAAAAAAAACTGACATGCATCTGTGCGTGTGGTTCTTTTTAAATCCGTTGTTCTGCAGAGGAAATGGATTTGGTGCAGTTGGGAGCAGAAAAAAAAAACGAACATGAAAACATAGTTGAGTAGAAACAACTGGGCACAATAGATGGGATGATATGCAATTGGTTTTGGGATAAAACAGTTCAGGCCACACAGGGAGGAATAGATATGAACATTGCTTTTTGTAGATGTTCGAAATGATAAAGCATAACTACTCTGTAGGTACATAATACGCAATCATGCCATGACTGATCCAAAACACCTAAGCCATTTTCCCTCCGTTATCAGCTCCTTGCTATATTTGTGTAAATACACAGGCTCAATGGACCGGCATGCCCTCCTTTTTTTATCCGCTGACATGGTTCTTCGCCTGCCTGTTTCACTGATCACCAATGGGAGTTCAACACATTCAGATAAGACACATGAGAACATCCGTCGTAGTCAATTTACTGTAAATGGATTAATCTCCAACGTCAACATTATCAACCTGTCAAAAGACTCATTGGAGGGTGAGAGTACAAAGCGTTTGGTCCTCTTTTGACTAGATGTTTGAGTTTGGAGTTCTAATTGAGGTAAACTTTCACAAGCCTGAGAAATGCTCACAATAGCAGGTCACAGAAAATCTTTCTCAAACTGCTTGTAAAATAATAAACACAAATTGCAAGGATTACTCATGGTCTGGATAAGCTGCCCAGCTGGAGGGCTTTTTTTCCCTGTTGTTGAGAGAGAGAGAGCCCCGACAATGTTCAGTGTTGATACAAACTTGAACAGACTTCAGTCCTTTTCTTTTGAAGGTCCACAGAGTGAAATAAAGAGAGTTAGTATGACACGAAAGCGCAGATAAAATTACTACATTTTAAAAATGTAATAAAACTGCATCATAAATGTGAAAAAACACAAAAGGTCTTTTCCAAGACTTCACTTTTTGCCGTCCTCCGTGACGGAAATGTAGAACCGGATGTCACTCTCGCTCACACCGGAGAAAGTTGTTCAAGTTTGCAATAGAACACTAAGTGAAAGCTGCATTTCTTAGCTGCATGCCATTACTAGAATATTACATTACATGAAATAAAAGATACAAAATGATAAAATATATTCTATTCCATCACCACAGCAACATATCGCTGGTCGTCAGTCGGACCACCCACCACTTTGGTCCAGTCATCCAGACATTTGTTATACATGATCCTCAGAGGATGAATCCTACTGACTTTGACTATCCCCTACATGTTGGTGCAGACATTGATGGTTCCCAGAAGATGCTCCATATTGACTTAACCCTCCTGTCGTGTTCGTTTCTTCCCCCTTACTTTAGTGTTCCCGGTCAAATTTGACCGGTCTGCTTTAACTGCTCTTACATTAACACAAAAACCATTAATCATCACCAAATTTTATTTAACACCTTTTTAAGCTGTAAACAATGTCTCAGACTAGTGGTTTACATGAATAACTGCTGCGAATATTCAAAGAATAGACAGTGAAAATGTATCGCTAAATTAAATGAAACTGTTGTAAGGACATTGTTGACAGGAATATAGGCCTCCTGGACTCCGCATCCCACAGACCTTTTCTAGCCTCATTGTTTGACCGATATACTCCTGCTACAATCAACAGACCCATGTAGGCTTGGAGGTCTACCTGGTCCAATGCTCTCCACGTGTCCCCAAACACGCGCCTCCCCTCCAGGTTTGTCATGTCCAGTATAATACCCTCAATGGACTCTGGTAAAAAGAGTTGGAAGCTGGACTTGAAGTCATCCACACGAGATGTTGCGTATCGTGTTGGCCCTGGCGTCATCCTTGTTATGTTTTCAACTCTCGCTCTGCCTCCTCTGTCCTGGGAGGATGAATACCAGAGCAAGTTGCCACCCTTGGACTGGAATGTCACCTCAGGTGCCTGTTCCTCTGGTGCCACTTCCTCGCCATCTGTTGACTGGTCAGTCTCATAATAGTCCGGATCGAAATCAGGATCAATGTTGCCTTCAATTTCTGAGACATCTTCCTCTATCTCCGGTTCAATCTCTTCTTCATCTGGTTAAAAAATTAGGTCCAGAGCCTCTCTGACAGAAAATCGCCTCATCAGTGGCCTACTCATTGTGCTCGCAGAGTAAAATGAGAACAAGGCACAAATAAAGGTTTATATAGGGGGAAAGTGAGAAGATATGAAACATTGTTTTGTCTGGAAGGTGTGGTTCACGTGGGGGGATGGGCACATTAGCGCGGTATAGAGATGGGTTCCCATAACAAACACCTGATTTTTTAGTTTGAAGTTTGAAATGTGTACAACTGTGTATATGGGGCTGTGAACAGGTGTTTACACAGGTGTGTGTATGTGTGTGTGTGTGTGTGTGTGTGTGTGTGTGTATGTGTGTATGGGAGGAGGGGTGGTTGTGGGTGTGTATGGGGCTGTTTTCCATCTGATGAATGGATATAATCTAGTGTTTCCCATTAATTTCCTATGGCGGTCACTTTTGACCGGGAACACCATGGGTGTTACAAAGTTGACTAAACCACAAAATATTCAGCAATTGTATATGTTCAAATGCCTAGTGGGGAGGATATCATGAGGCCTTGAGGTAATCCGATGTAAAACACAATATTTATGATTGATTAAAGTTGTAAATCGGTCAGATTTGACCCGAACACGACAGGAGGGTTAAGGGATCCCTGATCTTCCTTCTAGAGCCCTCATGAGGTTGTCATTTGTGATTTGGAGTGAATTGTCTCAACAACTACTGGATGTATTGCTATAAAGTTTGGTTCATGTTTCCCTCAGGATGAATTCTCATAACTTTGGTGACCCCAAAGCAGTGAAGCAGAGGCTCTGAATGTGAGTGGCAAATATAGTGCAGAATCACTATCACATAAAAAATAAAGGCTTCCACTGTAAATCACTGTACATCTATTGTGGAAAAACGCCTGTAACTCCAACCATGCATCCAATATTTGACACTGGCAACAGACCAGGGTGTGAAATTCATCAGCCTTTTTCAAAAGCACTGTTCAAGTCTACTTGCTTTGTACAGTTGTGTGTACGGCAGTGAAAAAAGCTGCTCATATTGTGTCAGCCATAGTCAGGATTTCAGGAATGACTCAGGACTGAAGCTCTTGACTCTGACACTCAGTTGTGTTGTTAAGTCTGCGTGATTTATCAAGATAAGGGCCATGGACTTATATATATATATATTTTTTTTTCTATATTTTTCCAGGTTTCTACTGTATAATACAAGGTTTCTTTAACCTAAGAAGAAGGCTTTTGCATCAACCTAATTCACTTGTTTTCTTGTAGCTCCACTGGGAGCAAAGACAGATGAGGAGAGAAAGGGAAATGACCCTGCATGCGTATTTTTAGACTTGATGGTAAAAGAAACATTATCTCAACGATATGGCTGATAAGTTTTAGAAAAGGTAAACAGTGTGCTTGTGAGAAATTACCTAACTCGTCTGTTAAATTCTGTTTAATTCCTGTACTCTCCCATGAACAGCACATAACTATTGGGCTTAGCAGTGCTGAAGGTCTCATAGGGACCTAAGGATACAAAAATAGGTGCAGATTGGTCTCATGAAACTCCCTCCGACTGTCCCTTAACACAGTTTCTCTATCATTGAACAGATTGTCTTTGTCTTTCCTATTCCTCTACCCTCTACTAAGTGAATGACTTAATGGACTTTGAATGAGTTTTTAAGAAAGCCAGGCCTCTGCGGTTTGGAGAGCCTGTGAAAGTCACACATTTGCCATATAGTGTTACTCCTTTAAGGCATAAAAGACAACATTTTTGACTTCATGGGTCAATCAATGACTTCAACAGATGGATACCTCATAATGTATGGAGTATGAAGCGATCAGGCGATAAATTCATCAGAATCCGATTTGGAAATCAACTTTGCAATAGTTGCACCTCATGTGTTGTTCATCTGCTTTACATACATTTATCCAAAAGTGAAATTTGCTTTTATCAATATTTTGTATAGATCTTAACAATGGATGAAATCACATGTTATAGGGGGTTGCTCAGAGAATTATCCTCCGACTCTGCAGTTCCTCTCCACTCTACAGAGATCTTTCAAAAAATTATTCTACCGAGCAGCAGCATATGAAGGCACTATCGTGTCGGATGAAAAGAATGAGACTCCAAGGCTGGAGATTTAAAACAGTCATTTAAAAAAATAAATACCTAATTGAGTATTTTCCATTTTAATTTAGTTTAGTTTTTTTGTAAAGCCGCTATTTCTTAAGGTGACCGTGGGAACATTTTGTGTTTCTCATTTTGAACAGGATGGCTGACATTCTCTAATGACAAACTATACATAAAACTGTCCATAAAGCAAACACTTACATATTGGAAAGAACTGTGGTGTGAATCACTGATTTGGACTAAAGGAAATCCCTAAATTAAAGAAATCACCTACCTATGTGTCTTAATGGGGTGCTGGGCCATTACAAACATGCTAAAAACAGCTTCAGTATACTTTGGCATTGATTCAATTGAAAGTGTGTGACACTGATTTAAATTACCCCAGTGGTGTTCATTCGGGTTGAGGTCTGGGACAGCCAAGAGCGTGTTTCCATCGCAGCTGAATAGGCAGGTTGCAGCACCTGAGCAGCTGTTTCCCATTTTTAAGGAATTTAAATTGACACATAGGCCAAGTTCCTACATCTGCACCGTAACACAGCGCAGTAGTGCACTGTGAAATATCCCTTCTTTAGCTTCCCATCAGCATTTGATCGGATCAGGACGCGGCCCTGTCCTGCTCCTGCTGGATTTGCCTTCCCTGTCCTCACAGGTCCTGCTGCAGGTAAGATATCGGATGACACATTCCCACACTGCCAGTCAGGCATGGGAGAGCAGGGGGGGGGGGGGGGGGGGGGCAGGATCTTGCCTCACACGTGCCCTGCTGCCTCTGTCAGAACTGGCCCACGTAGATAGGGATGCAGACACCTACGCAGATGATCCACCCTGAGATGTCCTTGTTACGCAGATGATCCACCCTGAGATGTCCTTGTTACGCAGATGATCCACCCTAAGATGTCTTTGTTACGCAGATGATCCACCCTGAGATGTCCTTGTGCACGTACAAACTGTAAAAGAACACAGCATTGAAATACCCAAGAAACTAAAAAGAATGCACACATGTACACTGAGATAAGAGCGGAGACGAGACCAGGCTGCCGTCCAGATTAAGATGACAATCAGATCCTTGTGAAAAGAAAGGTCAAAAAGCTTTTTAGACAGCGTTAAAGATGATATATAGTAAATTACTTTGAAATCGGATGGGAATATAGAGAAAACAGATGGCAATAGAAAAAAGAAGGAACAGTTAGATGAGAAGATTTATACAACTCTCTCTACAAATATGAAGCTATCGTCAGCATTCGATTAGCTTAGCATAGCATAAAAACTGGATTCTTCTTGGCAAGAAAGCGAATAACATTCCTATAAAAGGAAATACCTCTCTGTCATTTTGACAGTGTAAGCCGTCCTTTACATCTTTTTAACCCAGACGCTGAAGTTTCTGCGATGGACAACATGTCTCTGCTCACACTGCTGTGAGGTCCTCGAGTTTTATGAAGTGGCTGTGATGTTCATGCTCCCGTTGTGACTCTCCCTGTGCTTTCACAACACCCCCTACGGGACTCGTATTCTACAGATCGACAGTAAAGGCTGAGGAACTGGCGTCAAAGTTTAGCAAAGTCACGTGAACGGAGTGACCATTTAACAGTCGGAAAAGAACGGCTTTGAGGGAAGGTTTTAGGTTTTTATCTTCTAGTGACTGTGTCTCTTTATTAGTGAGAGGAAAAAAAAGATGGAATTACACTAATTCTGTAACTAATCCATTTCCTACACGCATCAGCGTCTTTACATCTGATCTAGGTATCACCGGTTTACATCATCACATCCACATGTGGCTGGCGATTAAACAAACACGTGTTTGTGATGTTTATTGTTTCTGGCTTGAGGTTTTACCATCGAGCATATAGTTTCATCATGAAAAATGCTGTTGAACCAACCCTCAGGGCACAATGCTGATTAAGGACAGATCTGCATGAAACAATAGAAGAGATGTAAGAAAAAAATAAAGACAGCTGAATGGTTGTGTAAATAGCACAAAGGCTTTGTTTTCTTTGTCTGGATATATATATATGTAAAGGAGCTGGTTTGGCTGCATGTCACTGATTGTACTGTATAGTCCTGAGGCGTGGAATCCGCCATTTTCTGCCAACTTATAAGAAAACATTCCCCATATTAAACAGGACATTAGGGATGATGGAAAACAATAATGTCCACATTGTTGGCCATCATAGCCTTATTCAACCCGAAGGGACTATCCTGATTGCACGCCTCCACCCATGGCTCCGATTTCAGAGCAGTTTCGACGGTGGTCTTCTCAGCCTCGTGTCCATTGAGGACAACTGCTGTTTAGAAATCAAATTTCATTGAAAACCAAATAAATTCTCTCATTCACTAGATATTCAGTCTGAATTTAAGAAAAAAATGTAAGGACATTTTGTCAAAGTGGTGGTCCGTGTCACTGGGTGGCTGGTTATTAGTGCCACAGGCCATCACCTTCAGCCTGGATTAAGTCTCCATAAGGAGCCTGAGCAATGTCCCAGACTAAACTCCAAACGACAGGATTTAGTGAAATGTGTCTAAATTAGCGTGTGATAGTGCCTTAATGCCTCAGACTTATTTTTTTCCCCTCCTTGGCCATGTGAAAGCTGCAGCCAGCCAATACAAACTGGATCAGGTTAATAGTCACTAATGGATGTTATTTTTGAGTAATAGGAGAGTTCACTGCCAAGCTCTGTCATGTGTTAGACAATTGGGATGGGCAACAGCTTATTGCTGGTTAACTGTTTTACACTGTAAAAAACAATACTTTTAGTATTTAGTTATGATTTCAACTGATTCCAAAGCAATTTCATCTAAACCTGCTTTAACCTGCTTCTTGGCCACTTGAAGGCACAACACTGACACATTATCGCCTTTTCAGTTTATATGGCGAACGTGTTAGCAAGGAATTACTTGCTTACACACCCGACAGACACGTAGCATCAATAGCATTCATTTGGTGTCTCGTCTCTGCGACCTGAAGAATGCATCTCTGATATTCATGCTTCTCTTAGCTCGGTTTTGGTCTCCATCTCCTGAGGGTAATATCTGGCCCTTTAGCTGCTAAATGCTACACTGTAAGGGGGAAGTATGAGGGGCTTTAGGTAAAAAAATAAAATGTTACCTCTTCTCAAAATGTAAAAAGTTTCACTAGTGAAATTTTGTTACCTAAACTAAAACATTTTACAAAAAGAGGACCAAAAGGCTTTGCACTTATACGTATACATTCAATAAATTATAAGAGCTGGCACTTTTTTTTGCAGTGTATCCTGACTGCAGGCTTTCTAGCCGAGGCCAAAACAAAGCTTTATCTTGCGATCCGACTCCACAAAGCTTCTGAGCCTGTCTGCTTTAGACTAAATGCTGGTCCATAACAACATGAGATGTCCTCCATCTGACAAGAGTGACACCTACACTTGAAAGTACTTCGTGGCATTAAAGTAACAGCTAATATGATTAGTTTACTGTGTATTTGGAGAGACTTGACATATGGGATGAGGATGGAAGCCTCCATCGGTATTTTTTGAATTTCAAGTTAATGTCCTATAAAATTGAAAGCACATGTGCGCATTAACATTCCTGTTAAGGACATTTTTGTCAAACGATTTTAACATCGGCCTATAAAAAAGTCCTGCTGGTTGGTCTACTTAAGAAGTGTGCTTTCATTTTGTGCTTCAGTGTGAATCATTTTGAAAGCGCAGCTGCCATTTAGTTTTCTTTCAAATTATGGATTTTTTTTTTATCATTTTGGAGCAAAATGAACAGTCAATGCATTCCATGTGACTCATTCTGCACACCTGGTAGGTGGAGTTTAATGTATAAAGAGTAGTGAAAGTTGCATGCAACTCTTTAAATTGCATTTTAATGGCAACACATGCTGACATCAGAGAAGTTCAAGCTCAGCATAATGTATGCTCTCCAAAAGTCAACATTTGTATTATCAGATCGTAAATGCGAAACAAAAAAGTGCAGCTGTTTGAGTATAAAGACTCCCAAACTTAGAGACAAACTTTTTCTAGGGAAAAAAAACTCCGCTAATAATTATTTCAGAGTTTGTGGCTGTAGCTCTGTCAAACAAAACCTACGCTTACAGTTAATCAACAAGCTTAAATTCCCCTTTAACAAATCTCATCGACAACAGACTGAAGCTCGCTGAGCCGAGCCGACAGCCGCCTCCCTCTGCAACCACCCTGTCACAGTTCCACCGGGGAAAGGAAGAGCGTGTCACAACAGATCAGCCGTTTGTTAAAGGCAGAGTCGCACGCTAATGGCAACAATGTGTTTTCTCTCCTTGCAGACACTTCAGCAGCCGATAGCCATGTGTGCTCACGGCTAGCTTGGCTCATACCCTGCAATTTTCCAAGGGTGGCTGGGGAAGTTGTTTTTTACGCAGGGGTCAAGCACAAACACAGGGGCATCATTTGAATGCTGTGAGCAGGTTCAGGAGGAGTTCAAGGGAAACAGGGCATCATTTTCACAATTAGCCTTGCTGTAAGTGCTGAGGCCCTTTGCCATGAATGAGGCTTTTGGTTTTGAACGCAGTGTTTATTAGCTCTATTATGGCTGAATCAGAGCCAGTCTGAACAGTTCCTGTTGTCTAGTTTCTTTGTGCTGGACTCAATTATGCTTCAGGTGGTAGGTGTGCTTGCATGTCTGCATGCGTTTAGAGTAGATTGGGGTTTTTGCAGAGAGAGGGTGGTATTTTGAATTAAATAAAACATAGGATCGGCTTCCATCATCTATTTTTTATTTTTGGATGGCAATTTCGGTCTGTCAGACAGTCAATCCACTACTTTGGTCCAGACTGAAATAGCTTAACAACTGTTAAATGGTTTGCCATGGAATTTTGCGTGGACAGCCATGATCGCCAGAGGATGAACCTGAATGAATTTGGTAATACCTCCTACTATCGCTCCAACACCACCAGCTGGTCACAGTTTTAACTTACCCAGTGGAATGTGTTAACGTCTTACTGGAGGATTTGGCACAGAATTTGATATTCATGGTTCCCAGATGATGAATCCTACCGACTTTGATGATGACAACAGAAAAACAAGTGACCCAATTTTATCGTAACTTGGCTAAAGAGCATAGCATGGGCCAAGGAAGCACCCATTACATTTTGGAGCAGATCCCAAAAAACAGGGTGGATACACATATTATTGTTCACTTTTGTTATCATTGCCAGATAGGACATTTGGCCTTGGCGGACATATGGGCTCTGCAAGTGCGATTCTAGTTAACAAATGTTTGCATGCAAACATAAAACTAAAATAGCAAAAAATGGGAAAGGTCAAAGCTTTTAAACATCAGCATGTGAACATTGTCATGGTTAGTATGTTACCATGCTGTGCATAAGTACAGCCTCGCAGAGTCACTAGCATGACTGTAGACTCTACGTTGTTTACCCCAAAGTTTCAGCTGCTACTTTAACTTTATGTGTCACCCAAAGGTACTTTCTTGTGTTCTTTACTTCTTTATTGGTGGGAGGGTGAAGAGGACAAGAAAAGGAGGAGTAAAGGTGCCTCACTGTCTGTCAGATGTTTTAATCATTTCGTACCTTAAAGCCAGATGGAAGAGGTTTGTTACGCAGCCTGTCATATACATTCTTGAGGCACAGGTTCGGGCACAAGGAGAAGAAAATCAAGGGTTATTAAAGACACTAATCATGCAGAGTGTGTGATATTTTTCTTCTCAGACAGCAGAGGAGACTGAGAGAAAGTTTTAAAAAAGACAGTTTGATGCGTCTCCTTTGGACATACGAACTATCGCATAAATCTTTGCTCCACATAAAGGTTTAGGGTGAAATGTGGGATCTGGACAATGCTTTCTGCACTTCCTCCTCGTCTTCAGTAAAGGTGTGTGTCCAAAGGAAGAAATCAAATCATAAGGGAGGTTGGAAAAGTGCCACGGGGAGGGCAAGAGGTTTCAGGGTGCTCAGACAGGAAGGGGAGGTTACGGCAACTAGGGGAGCAAAGGGCAGGGAAGGTAGACAAGGGTGAGAAAGGGGAGACAGAGAAGAGAGGAATATGAAGTGGATGGGAGGCGGAGAGGAGAAAGAGGAGGTGGGGGGGTTCTTTAAAGTGTCTGGGACAGATTATCCTTGGAAGGCAATCAATCAACCCTGGGATTTGGACGACTGCAGGGGGGCAAATGCACGCACACACATACATGCACACATTGAGAGATCACCCCTCTTAACCTCGTCTGTCTCTCTTTTTAATCTCTCCATCTCTCCTTCCACCTTCCCTCTCCCAGAACGATTTCTCCCTCTCTTTATACACTTGAAGTTTAAAGTAAATTGTAGATAATAGTGTTGTTTCTCAAGGTGTGCGTTTGAACCTGGGGTCCCCCTCAGACATATGGCTGCAATTTCTGAAATACAAGGGGAACGAGCAACCCAGAGAGGGAGAGAGACAGACAATGTGTTCGGGGGGGGGGGGGGGTTCTGTTTCGGGGGAACATGAGGGTGCATTTAGCCGTGTGGAGAATCGAAGGATCCACGTGAGCGCTGGAAAATAAAGACAGCCTGATTTGCAGATGGTTCGAAACACAGTCCTGTATTGTGTCAACTGCTCGGGCCTGAATAAACTGTGGCATCCTGCAGCGGAGACGTCCAGGGTTCTCCACGCATTTGTAACTCGGCAAAAAAAGAGCAATACGTTTATTTTCAGTGGAATTATTCTACATTTGCGTGCCTCATTGCCCACTTTAAAACCATCCTAGCCTTCCTCTCACAATGTTCTTGCATCCCTCCTTGACAGCTTCTTGCCTGCATAATGAACAACATATCAGAGGAACATCTGTCCATCGGTAACACTTCATAATAACTACACACTATGAAGCATTAGTTAAGTATGAGTAAACACTTAATTCATCATTTATAAAGCATTGTTCCTACATTAATAATTCATTAGTATGCAGTTCATAACAACAGTTATAAATGTGTTATTCTTGATTAATAAGCTCGTCTATTATGTGTTTCATTATTGTGTTTTCATACTTTATAAATGATGGATTCCCCATTTGTGTCACGATTAGGCTTTGCCTCCTGTGTTCTGTGTCTTTTTGTAGCTCCTCACTCTACCTGTCAGCCACTCCCTTCACCTGTCTGTTTACTAATCAAGCACTCCCTCATTCAGCGCACCTGTCTGCCACTCTCACCTCATCAAGCTCACTACTCTCACCTGCTCACCTGTTTCAGTCACTATTTAAACTCCTGCCTCTCAGTCACTCGTCGCCAGATCATTGCTTCATGTCTACCCGCCCGTGTTTGCTCGTCCTGTTCCCGGTTTCCCCGTCTGCCTGCCCTGGTCTGTTCCTGCTGGATTTACCCCCTCGTCTATTGTCTTTTGCTTGTGCTGTGAACAATTCCGATTTTGTTCAATAAATACCTGCTTCACGCTACTCTGCCTGGTCTGCATTTGAGTCCTCCACCATGCCCTGTCACAGAATGATCTGGCCACAAATGGACACAGCAGACCACAGTGTGGAGTGCCGTCTCCCGGAGTGGTATGCTCAGTTTATGGGAACCCGCCTGGCCTTGTCAGCGATCACCAGTTCCTGACCCCGCTGCCGAATGCCAGCGATCACCAGTTCCTGACCCCACTGCCGAATGCCAGCGATTACCAGTTCCTGACCCCGCTGCCGAATGCCAGCGATCACCAGTTCCTGACCCCCAGCCTCTGGAGCCCTGTTCCCCAGCTGACCCCCAGCCTCTAGAGTTCCGTCCTCCGGACTCCCAGTTTCCTCACGCCGGCCGTTTCCCCGAGCACCTGTGCCCGAAGCAACTTCGGCAGTCCGGCCGGAGCCCTCCTGCCCGTCCGGGCGTCCTCTTGCCCGTCCCCCAGAGCTCGGTGGCGGGTTGGATCCAGCCATCCCTCCTCCGGACCCTTTCTCCCCCACCCGGCTGTGGACTCTGACTCTCGGCCTCGGAGGAGTCATTTCATTTAATTTCTTACATGAATGAATGGCTGAGAGGTTTGTATTTAACAGTATATTGTTTGCATCTTGCAATAAATATTGATATGTTCTTGATCACTTTGTGTTGTGTCTATTTGCCTATTTGAGGCATGCTGGCCTTTCAATGTCGTTTATAAATGCTTTGTAAGGCATAAATAGTCCTCACTTTAGATGAGCTCACACAAAATACTTTACTAAGGACTAGTAACTACCTTAATTAATCATGAATTGCAGTATTAATACGCATTTATAAAGCATATATTAACATAGTCCCTCACCATTAGTGCATATCTATATAAATGCATGAATAATGTACATCTAAATAAGTTATTAATCATTTACTAACACTTTATAAATGATCTTATTAATCATCTACAACTCCTTAATTGGTTTGTAAAATATATAATACTTCATTTACAAATGGGGAATCCATCATTTATAAAGTATGGAAACACATAATAGACGAGCTTATTAATCAAGAAAACATTTATAACTGTTTTTATGAACTGCATACTAATGAATTATTAATGTAGGAACAATGCTTTATAAATGATGAATTAAGTGTTTACTCATACTTAACTAATGCTTCATAGTGTGTAGTTATTATAAAGTGTTACCAGTCCATCTACTTAGTATGGATGCCATGATGACATGCTGTGTAGCAAGAATAAATCTGCGCAGCAGCAGCAGGTAAAACATGGTCAGACACGCACACAAAATATGCTGAGGGGGAAAAAAAAGGGTCTAATTAGCTTGCCATGTCAAATGCTGCGACAAATCATCTCAAGGTGATTGAAGTTGATCGAAAATGTTATTTGTTTTTGATGACTGGGCAATACCGCCACACTCTGAGATTATGCTAATTAAAAAATACACATTAACATGTAGAGACGTGAGCGAAATATTGTGAAAAGGTGTCTTTTTTTGGCTCCAGGGTTAACAGGAAGTGTTTGTTGTTAAGGGGAGCGGCCCCTTCATATAGAAAAATAGTCTGCAAAACTTCAGAGAACTGGGAGAGGCTCTTCAAAAGCTATGCAACAATGTGGGGGGAACGAGTGAAGCGCTTCGGTCACCAAGCTATCTTCAGCACAACTTACAGACCATGAGGCTCTGGAGACTAAAGTAGGCTGTCACACAGATAGCAACAGCCAATCAGGAGGAAGGTGAGACAGAAGGTGTTTTCAATGATCTCATTAGGTGGCTGGGTGAGGACAAAAGACATATAAAGGAATCTGAATAAAAATATAAATGATGGGACTTCTTGCCATGTTACACTAGGAAAAGCTGTGGTGTTAATGATGAAGTTAATGATGGCAGAATTATTTTTATGTGCTTCATTTTGGTATTTTGCATGCTGGCTCTCTGGGAACACACCATCGTTAGTGTCATAAGCAACACCTGTGCTTTTTTGACGAGACACACTGGTTTAAGCTTTTCAAATGAGAGTATTTCCTGTTTTCTGACTCTTCTATGATAGTAAAATTTATATATTTTGGGCTTTGGAAAATTAAGCAATTTAAAGACATCACTTTGGCCTCTGGGAAATTGTGATAGACGTTTCCTTTTGTTTTTCTTTTTGACCATTTTATAGACCAAAAGAGTCACTGATTAGACATTCCCTCACACCACACACAAGGATGACCCTTCAATACTGGTCCACAAATTATTATAACTATTAATGGATTAAACTGGATATAAAATCTGGAAGCACAAAATCACTTTTTTCCAGAGGTTATTTTTTTTAACCATTTTTGACAGAAGAATAAATCTTTACATCTTTATTTGAATGATGAGATTCAGGTGAAAGAGTTTCATGCATTGCATTTCAGACTTTCACTATTTAAATATTCCCCTCTGTGAAGAAAGGACTCCTTGTTGAAAGCGCAGCCTAGAGTGGCTCCACACTGCGATAAATTGGTGCCGTGGATTTTGAGTGAAAACTCAAATCCCAAGATTAAATATCTCTCTTTTTGCTGTGTCAGAGTGATTGATTCCCAAAAGAGGTAGAGAGCATTTGGCAGAATGTGGAGCATGACAACCTCTGTCTGTGTGCGCTCACCTTCAAGTCATGTGTGCTTGTTTTTTTAAGAGATGGGATAGGGAAGATGGCAAATGTAGTGAAAGAAGGTAAAGAAACTTTCACGAGGCGTAAAAGGAGGCCGTGAAAAAGACAGCATACTTTTTTTTGAAGATGGCCCGTCCTTGGCTTCTTGCATGCTTTCAGCGGTGAGATCATTGTGAGCATCCATCTTTTTAGTTTTTTTCTCATTTCTTGTCTCTTCCTGCTCTCTCCAGCAAGAAGACTCACACACACACACACACATGTGGATATACACACACAGATGCAATCACCCTGTCTGTTCAGCTGCCAAGGCTAAGTGCCCTGAATCTGCAAGATCTCTATCAAATTTGTAGACCTACAGAGAGCAATTTCTCAGTGTGATTGCACATGCATGTGTGTGGGTCTCCTCGTTGTGTATCTTTGTATGTGTGTGTGTGTGTGTGTGTGTGTGTGTGTGTGTGTGTGTGTGTGTTAATCCTGTCTGTGTACACTAAACTCGGACTTCTGCCACAGCATTTGTTAGCATTTCTTTGTGCTCAGCTTTAAGACAAACATCTCTTGGCAGATCACATCACATGTTATGCCTCTCTCTTTAACACACACACACACACACACACACACACACACACACACACACACACACACACACACTGCGGTCTGCTGTCCCTGATTGATAAGATGTCTGCTGAGAGGTCTATCTGATCATTTCAACATGGTTGTGTTGACTGTGGCTTTGCCCCGCTTAACTCTCTTCTTTTCTTTCTCTTCTGTTCCTTTTCTTTTGTTCTGCATCACTTTCACCTAACTTAACTTTTCCACCATTTTTGGTGTGTATCAATTTTGGAAAACAGATGTACTGTAGATTGGTTCTTATTCCACCGTCGTCTATTCTATTACTTGCCTGGTTATTCCAGGGAAACAGGAATATTTATTCAATGTACTTTCAGCTCTCTGGCTGGCCGCAAAGTTGGTCATCTGAGAAATGAAGCTCTCTCAATTATTGCTCTCACTTTGGATAAGAGCATCGGGGAGATGCCTAAGATGTAAATGTTTAGACAGAGAAGTTTAAATGGACTGCCTAGGGCCTAATGAAAAACCTGGCAGGAGTTCACTACATCCCTTTTTTCCCCCCAAGGTTTAATCAGACAGAATACGAAGGAAACTTTCGTGGTGGCACGATTGCATACAAAGTCGACGTGAAGATACAAGTGGATGTACCACTGATCAACAGTTGTGGAGGAGTCGCAGAAAGAAATGTATGAATGTGTCCTTAAAGGCAGGTAAGAAACTTCACAAACATTGATGTGAACATTGCACGATTTAAAATATTGAAAGTATGGGTTTTGCAAATGTTTTATGATGAACAAAATTAATTTGACAAGTTAGTTAGACCCATAGACTGTATTAACAGAAGTGGATGTAGTCACTGTGACATCACACATTGGTTTTTGGACTGCCGTTTGAAGAATTTTGGCCGTTGCCATCTTGGTTTCTGCAACCAGAAGTGAGGAGAGGAAAACCACGGACAACTCCCAGACCAGACAACGCCGTGTGAGCGACCTGTCAATCACAAGGTAGCCACGCCCTAAAGCGTACCTGTTTTATCGTCTATTTTCCTCTAAGTGGGACCACAGTTTAGTAAATGAATCATGCTGTATTGAAGAAGACTTGAAACCAGTGATTGAGATCATAAACTCATGTTTACAATGTTTCCTGAGGTAATAAATCAAGTGAGATTAAGGGTCATTTTCTCATAGACTTCTATACAATCAGACTTCTTTTAAGGAGTTGCCCCCTGCTGGCTATTAGTAAGAATGCAAGTTTAAAGCAAGTCCGCATTCTCTTCACTTGTCAGACCGGTGGTGACGGCCTGGTTCCACCTCAAGGATACAGAATTTGAAAGGCCCCCTCTTTGTTGCCCCGAGTGGTAGTATCAAAAAATACTGCCACCAAACGAAGGGCTAAAAACAACACCATCACAATAACGGAAAAGATGCTATAATCACATAAAATCCACATACAGTAAACTTGAAAAAGTGAATATAGGATTCCATGCTTGACATGAATAGTTAAGGTTTGTCACCTTTTGCACCCTCTCCATCCGTCTTTTTGTCCCCTCATCAGTCATCATTTTAAGTGTGAACCTCTTGCATGACACTCCCTATGACACTCCTATATCTGACCTCTCCCTGTCAGTCAGCTTGTCAGTACAGTTGTTAACTGCTGCCTCTCATTTTCTTTCTTTAACCCATTTCTGTCCGTGAGCGTGCCTGTAGAAATCGTCCACACATCAGACGGAGGGAGACTGGTTTTGGCTCGTCTGTCTGTCAGAGAGACGTTCCTGGGCAGCTGCTTTGGGTGTGTTGTTTAAAGTGGGACTCTTGGCAATGCTGTGAATCATATGTTGCTGCCTTGATAGATGTTTGAGGAATGCCCCAAGGCTATTTCAGTCTCCCCTTCTCCAGGCCTTTCACCATCTCCCCCACTCCTTTTCTTTTCTCTTCTTCTGTGGCTCCCATAGTGGTATAATGATAAGCCCTCTAATGTGACTTGTTCTTCCTCTTTCATCAATCTAAACTCATTCCACTATGAAAGAGAGAAAGGCGGGATCTCCCCGAAAGAGGCCTAAGTGTGTATATATGTGTGAGTGTATATGATCTTGTATCCGGGTGAACCAGAAAATAATTAATTTCCCCTGTCATAAATCTGCTTTAAGGCGAGACACTGAATATTTGTTCAGTGGCAGAAACAATAACTTTGTAGCAGCAGGACTGTGTTTTAATAGCGTTTGATAGATGGCGATGCAATTGTTGATGTTGTTAGTGGTTATGATAAATGAAAATGTTTAACTTTCTCAGCAACATAGAAACGCTCTTAGCAATAAATCAGGAAATATTTGCGCCTTGTTCTTCGTGTGTATGTGTAGAGTATTTGTTCTTTTATTTCATAAGAAACAAATGCAGGTTTACTAAATATAATTGGTGCATGAATTACAAATACATGTATACACGTGAGCTGTGCCCGTGTTTAGGCAGAATGAGCAAAACAATTTCAAGAGCACTTAAAAAACACAATCTGTTAGATGTCTCTAATCTGGTATAATTGAGGGAATTTTTTTCAGCCATATAATAAATACAAGCAACATTTAAAGAATAACATGCTTTCATTTCCCTTGGAAATTCAATTTATAAAATGAGCAATGTCTCCATTGGAGTGCAAAAATTGATAACAAAAAAAAGAAAAAGATTGTGAGTCTAAAGCCACGCAAGCAGCTCTGTGAGACTGTATTAGGTAATGCCTAATTTACACTACATGACTTCATCCCTGATTTCCACTCGCTGAGTTTTTGGAGCATGACTACCTGCTTGGTATTATGACAGTCACCGTGTCAATCCATCCAATAGCTGTTGAGATATTTCAATCAAAACATGTGTGACCCTCATGGTGGCACTAGATGAAAAGTCAAAGGATCACCAAAGTCGCAAGGATTCACTCGTTGTGCACCATGAATGCCTGTTAAATAAACTTCATGGCAACCCATTCAATAGTTGTTGAGCTATTTCAGTCTGGACTGACTGACCATCCAACATCACCATTCGTGGACGTAATGTCGCTGATCGATACAGCAACAATGGAAACACGGCATCACAAACGATGCTCCCGCGGTTTAAAGGAATGCTACTGATGTGAAAAACATTAAGTCATTTTTATGCAGTGGAAAAAGAGATGAGCAATTAGGAAATATGCAATATCAGACAAAGCCATGGAGGCAGTGCTGAATGAGTAAACCATTTTCTTGGTCTCATCTAAATGTCATTGTGGCCTCAGCTGCAGTTTGTCATTCCCTTGTAGTTTGTCAGTTCCCCTCTGAATTCATTTCTTGTCAGTTTTTCCACTTCTTTTATATTTTGTCTTCTCTCCCTCCCTCATGATTTTTTTCATAACCCTTTTAATTTAGCTCTCTGCATAAATATGTGTCTTTTTTATCTTCTTGTATCTTTTGCTTTCCTCCCTCTCTTGTTCGGTGAAGCAGATACGACCCTTCCTGTCCACTCCCATATTATCAAAGTTGTTCTTGAAATCGCATTAACCCAATGCATGAGCCATATATGCGCCTTCATCATATAGAAGCTGAACTCTATAGTACGCATTATGAGCTGCATCATTTCCTCTGAATGAATCCAAGATCAACATAATTGATGAACAGCTCCACAAGGTCTACGGTTAGTTCTGGGTCTTCAAATTGGGTGGCCTTGTTCACCATGAGAAAAAAATACCTTTTGTGTCCATGTTTCAGACATTTTTCTTCTATGTCATACCAGTACAGATCATCTCTGGTGTTGTAACCCCATCGGTTTCCGTCCCTCATTAGGTACACAGACTGACCGTTGACCTCTGTCTGCTGACCTGCTCCAGGGGTTGTGTGTCTGGGGTGTAACAGTGAGCCAACAAGCACACGGAGAGTGAGATAGTTATCATTTGAAGTGTCTAGACGAGGGATTGGTTGGTCTGCATATTTGTGTGTAGGTGATGGGTGGCAAGCGTTCCTGGAAAGACTGGGAATACTATCACTAAAACCACCCTAAACTACTTTTTCTCTCTTGGGTTGCCTGTTTATGCACTTTTTACTAAAATCAGATCGTGATAGATAGTTTTGAGTGTGTGTGTGTGTGTGTGTGTGTGTGTGTGTGTGTGTGTGTGTGTGTGTGTACGTGCCTGGTGTCCCTGTACCTCAAGGTCCGATAATCCACTTGTCAACTGACCGTAAACTCGAGAGTGTGTGGTCGCCGTGACGGCTGCTGCGTCTGCGTGTGTGATGTGTGACATTCCTGCCATACCAGACGATCACGCAGACCAGGGGGGGGGGGGAGAGGGAGAGAGAGAGAGAGAGAGAGAGAGAGAGAGAGAGAGAGAGAGAGAGAGAGAGAGAGAGAGAGAGAGAGAGAGAGAGAGAGAGAGAGAGAGAGAGAGAGAGAGAGAGAGAGAGAGAGAGAGAGAGAGAGAGAGAGAGAGAGAGAGAGAGAGAGAGAGAGAGAGAGAGAGAGAGAGAGAGAGAGAGAGAGAGAGAGAGAGAGAGAGAGAGAGAGAAGAGAGAGAGAGAGAGAGAGAGATGAGAGAGAGAGAGAGAGAGAGAGAGAGAGAGAGGAGAGAGAGAGAGAGAGAGAGAGAGAGAGAGAGAGAGAGAGAGAGAGAGAGAGAGAGAGAGAGAGAGAGAGAGAGAGAGAGGAGAGAGGTAATAGGAGAGAGAAATCCGCCTGTTCTCTACTTGAAAGTCACCAGTGTGACTCTTGGTAAAGGCCTGTGTTCCTGACATCATGAATGTGAAAACATGCAGATATGAAACGGAAACATGTCGTGTACCATAGGTGTCAAATCCAGAGAGAGAGAGATAGATTCAAATGATATACAGATAAAGCAGCGGAGGATTCAATGTAGGTATTTTAGGTGTTGCCATTTTGCAACTCTATTTAATGCCGCAAGTAAACCTGTTCTGTAGCAGTTTATTTTGGTTCCTCCATTCTCATTTCCCTGAGCCCTCTGTGCTCTTCAAAGCTTGCAGGATACTTGTCGTTAAGCCTCTCAACATGGCCAAAAAAGCACAAGAGCATCTTAAAACAATTATGGGCCTCAGCGTCATTAAAAAAACAAAACTGTGTTTGAATGGACAAATGACCGTAATACCATTTAAAGGCATTGCTAGGTAACCGATTGATATGGATAATGTGACTGGAGGATCAGAGGAAACACATTTAGTCATATAATTCCTGCTTTGGAACTTAAACCAGAAACACAACCACACACATAAGTGCACAAACACACACACACACTCACACACACACTCAGTGGTCAGATTTATGACGTCCTTCAACACAACAGAGACAAATGGTAGTGCATAATTGTGTGAATGGTGAAGCTATAAAACAACACATAGGGAAAGAACAGCTGACATTGCGTGTACATTACCCAGCCCTGCTACATTGCCTACTGCCATGTTGCATGAATCATACGGTGTTATTCTGTTGTGCCACTATCATTCTGTATGAGCCTGCAATGCTTATGGTCCGGTGTTCATTTCTTTCCGGCTCATTTATTCCCCATATGAAAGATTTCCGGTGCATCTTGGCCCTTCGTTGATGCATTCGATGGAGTAAGAAAGTAAAAGCTAACCAAAGGATTCACAATGCAAAGTTAAACTTTAGTTTCCTGAATCATGCAAGATTGCAAAAATTTCAAATTTTATGATCCGGCATGTGAGTGTCATCTTCATTCCACCGTGCAAACATCTCTTTGTTGATTTAAAGTGCTCCCAGGTATCCAGCTCACTTTTACTGCTCTGCCTTATAACAACCACATCCTCCTCCCATTGGATGGATAACAACCTCTTAAATCAAAGCAATAAAAAGTTCACTGTCTTGATTCTGACATTTTCCACTTTTCTTCGGTTTTTCCCCCTCCTCTCTTGCTCTAAATTATCTTGTCTTTATCCACCCCGGCCCCCGTTATTCTCTCCCTCATTCTTTATTAAATTTTGCATACAAGCACATAGTTTCTGGGCAGACGTTTAGCATTCAAAAATTGACTGAAGGGATGAAATACCGCCCTCTAAAGTGTTCTCCAATGGGCCTTTCCACACTTACTCAGAAAACCAGCAGGAGGTCTGGGCCGATGTGAAAAGCATTTTCACAACTCTTTCCTGCAAGCCATGACTGTTGAAAAAACACATAGATGTTGTTCACCCAAATGTGTCCTTATTCACTTATGTGTTACAATGAGAAGTGGTTTAGAGCCAAAATCCTGTGGTGGGATGAAACCCTGTACGACTACGATGGGAATCTCTATACAATGCTGCAGTATCCCCCCCTTTTCTCAAGAAAAAGGAAAGCATTCTTGTTTGTTCTCGACAGTCCATACACTTATCACAGAGAACATACAAAGTCATGTATGACTTGATGACTTACACTTCCCCCCAATCATCTGTCTGAAATAAAGAGATCCCTCGTGGACACAAGGCCGAGCTCCATGTTCACACCGCAAGCAACACCAACGGCAAGTCATCGGAAGTCCATTCACTTCATCTGATGAGTGATAAGGGAAACTCAGCCAATGTGTTAATGACTAACAACTTTCTAAGTTTCTAAAAATGTGCTCTATAGAATTTAGAGAACGTCTTTGTTTCTATTAGAATGTTAACTTACAGACCAAACATTCTTCATGTGTTTCTTTCTATTCTGGGCGATGTGGCCAAAATCTTGTTTAGATAAAATACTATTTTCTCATTTTATTTAGAACTTTAGTACAAAATGAAAACAGTTTCAAGTGAGATTATGAAGAACAAATAAATATTGATTCCAGCTATGCACACAATGTCAAACTTTTTCATAGCCTACAAAACAGCTGCTTGTAGTCAGGTTGCTAAGGTCTTAAACTGTACATGTTCAGCACTGTATACATAGTGTAAAGTTAAAGGTTTAGCTTGTGTAGAAGGCCAACCTCCTCCGGCATTTCTGAGTCAGTGCGAGTGATTTAATGTCCACAGTGGTGAGGAAAATGCATGCCAGAGAGATAACATCAGCCCTACCTGCAGACTTATTAGAGCCCAGCCCAGTCCATTAGTCCATTATCTCTCTGTCTCTCATTCTTTCTTTCTCAAAGTTTTCTCTCTTTGTTTCCTCCCTCCTCCATCCCAAGTATCAAACCAGACATTTCTCCCTCGGATAATTATTCAGACGACTGCAGGGTCAAGCTGGTCCTTCTGCCCACGGCTACATTTCACCGCCCTGCGAATGAGTGATGAGCTCTCGAGTGTAATCACAATCCTGCACAGAGACCACATTTCCCATTTAGCTTCCACTTCTAGATTGCTTCAAAATGTTGTATTAGGTGTGTCTGACCTTTTTCAGAATTTGGCAACATCTCCGGTGAATCATACAAATTGCTGCTAATAATTCATATTTAGGGAGTTCATGGCGATTAGTTGCCGTCCTGTGAAAACTGCAAAGTCTGTGACCTGCTTTTTCAAACTTTTTTCGAAACTGAACATTTATTTGGACATTTGGGGCATACTTGCTTTACTATTTTGACAAGACAGCCAAGTCACACTGACCTAGGTGAGGCTAGCTAGCCTGTAATTAACTGGAAAGAGTGTTGCTAGACATCTCCTATCACCAAATCAAAGAGAGAATGGCTACATTAGCAGCATCCCAGAGACAGAGAGAGGAGACATAGTGCTGTATTTGGCTGGAATGTGGCACCGACCCAGATAAAGAGATGGCCTGGACAAGCTACAAAGAGAGCTAAAGCTAAACACTAATCATACTGTATCTTTCCCCCCTTTCTTTCCCACACTGCACGACTCTGCCCCATTTTTCACATTCTACGCTCCTGCTTGAGTCCCCTTTCTCTTACCCTCTCGCTCCACCTTTAGCCTTTTTTCCTCTTTCATGTCTTGGAGTCTTTCTCCCACTCTGTCCAGATGAAAAAGAGCCAGGAAATGCCCTGTGACACCCCGATTCACAGTGTAAATCCAACTGTTCACAGTGTAACTGCCCTGCATGTGGGTATATGAGTTATGTTCTTGTGTCTGCACACACTGCTGGCTGACCCCACCGTGACACTGTAATGCAAAGCAATGGTACATCAACTAACGGCAGCCTGCACATGCACGCCCACTCACATTGATAAGCGCACATTCACAGTTGACTAATAATGTACTACGGTGTGTGAAATTACTTGTGATAAGAGTTTATAGGCCAGGACATGGTGGCAATGCTACTTACCCAATCCTCTCTCTGTCTATCTAAGGTTCTTATCTTTCTGTCTTTTTCATTCTCCACACAACTCTGAGGTCAGCGTTTGGCATGCAGTGCCTGATCGGTCATCTTGGGCTAATCGTGTGTGTATGTACATGTGGAAGTACATGAACTTGTGTGTCTGTGCCCACAGCTGGAGTCTGCACATTGTGTTGGGGGGAAAACATTAGTAAATCCTGGCTAAGCAGACCACATCCTCTTCACCCTAAAGCCCTGCAGGTAATGAGACAGTGGGGTGTTACCTCTTAAAGGGGCAGCAGGAGATGACATGGGCAAGCGAGAGTCATTGCCAAACATGCCTTCCTACTAAAGAGTTTTCTGCCGTACAGGAGGAATTATTTTGCAATTCGTTGCAGTGTATTAACTTGTGGCTCTCTTCCAGTTCATTAACCTGTGTATTAACCTGTGGAAAAGTTTTGTAATTTCACAATTTTACAATGTGCTTCATGAGAATCCCCCCCAGCCGAGGGTATGTAATGAGAAACAGAGTTATGTGCATTATTTTAAATGGAGCATTTTGACCCCTCAGCAAAATAACTGCACATCCTCACCTCTTTACTCACATGTGTGTTCAGCAGCAGGAACATTATTATCCTGAGTGGAACAAGAATTGATGTACTAAATATATAGATATTTCACTGGATAGGTGAAAACTTCATGAGATCAACCAAGTCATTATGGGTTCATCCATGTCCAAAATGCATTGGCAATGTATCCAATGACTGTCGAAACATTTTATTAAAAACAACTAAAATGTCAACCTGGTGTCTCAAGAGGAAAAGACCGGGCATCACCAAAGACAAAAGGGTTCATCCTCTTGGGCCCATGAATGTCTGCACAAGATTCATGACATCCCATCCAATAGTTTTTGAGATTTTTCAGTGCGGACCAAATTGGATGAACAATCAACAGACAACATTGTGCACATTCTCCAACACAATACATCATGCTAACTCATACCGAGACAACATAGGTCCATGCATCGGAAAGTAAGACAAATGTTCATTGTCCCAAAACTCTGAACACTAAAGCATCCTCTTCCAGAGTTTTTAGAAAACATCAATACATACATCATTTAGATAATGTATGGTACAAGAGGGGATGTTGTGACCACATCCTCTCCTAAAGGCCTGTGTTGAATCCCCTCGGTTTGATTTAACTCCTCATTGCTGTTTGTCTTTAGCTTAGTGGTATAACACTTTGTCCACATCCTGTCTCCGAAGCTGCGAGGGGAAAAAGAAAAATATGCCGTTCAGTTCACATGCATGTATGTTGGAGCCACACACTGTCTATCTTAACACCTTTTTGGGTGTGTGCCAGTGAACTGTCAAACCTTAACCTTCAAACACATGCACAACATTCAACGCCTGTTCCACTGCCAAGTTCCTCATATGGAAAAACACACTGATTATTGCTGTTTATAGCACAGCACGATGCAGGTATCCCATTGTGACTGACGTTCTACATAAATATATCATATGCAGCAGTAGAAACGTCTTCAAACCAATCGTGTTTAAATTAAAGAAGTGCAACTTTATAACTCTGCTGGCAATCATTTGCTCTCATGGCAGTGAAAACCGGACTGTATGTTCTGAATGCTGGAGTGAAAAACTTGTTGAGATGAGTATTTTTTTGCGGTGAAAGAGATGCCAACTGAGGACAAGGCAGCGGGGAGGAGAGCAGCGCAGAGGAGAGCTGGCTGTTAGCAAACATAATGGGAACCAGGCGTGGTGGTAGAGCGGTAATTAAACTGCACAGCACAATGGCGTCACCACTCGTAAACTCTTCAAGAGACGTTTTTTACCTCCTGGCTATTGCTTCTTTTCCGATTGACTCCCATGTATCCAAGATCTGTAAAAAAGGGATTTCATTGAATTAGGTGATGGATTAAGCTTAATATCATCAACTGTAGTGTGGAAACATAAGCATAATGTCCACTAAGTCCCTGGATAATGATTCATTTTCAGAGGTAGTCTTAAATTCTTTTGCTGTTTTCTTATTTTCATTTCCTAGTTTCTTTACATCATCCTCGTATGCAAATTATAGCATCAATAACTTAAATGTTTCCACTAAGTCGTAATATAGTGAAAGACACTGACAAACTTCATGATAAACAATCAGTGTTTGCTTGTTTGAGATTGTTTCGAACAAACTTTATGCCAACAGACGTTATGCCAACAAAGGACTTCATAAATACTTTGTCTGGCTCCGGGTAAATTGGAAAATTATTAACATTCAACAATGACCAAACTCATGGATGCTGTTTTCTATGTCTACGCTTGCAATTTACTTGTGAAAGAAGACTGTTTATTAAGGTTGTGATTAGCCAAGTTCAGCCCAATTATCAGATGTCTAGTCGAGTTGTGAGGCAGTTCAAGTGGCAGCTATGCTCCGAGATGAATAATTACAGCTTCTGCAGCAGTGTAATACTAGAAATGACTGTACACGTCGTTGATGTTTGATGTTTTAGACGATTTTATTAAAGCCGCACTAAGCTATATTTTGCGAAAAAGGGTCGCCTCTAGGGCAGACATTTACCACCCAACTCTTTTAGCATCTTTAAGCTCATTGTTTTGATTTTGCGGCCAGCAGGCAGCTGTTTTCAGCGAAAAAAAGCTGTAAAAACCAGCTGTACAATACCAACCCAAAAGACAGACAGACAAAGTATAGCAACTAGCTGGTGAACACAGTGGAGCATTTAGAAGCTAACAAACGATACATTTCTTTCAGGAGTTAAGGACTATCAAAACAAAGCTGAAAGGAGAGGGAAATTTTGGACTAATTTGCTGGCTCATGCACACCACTTTCACCATAACAACTTTCAAGAGGTATAATATGTCAATAGTGTGTTAACGGCTTGGCCTAAAAATGAATTAATGCAGCTTTAATGTTTTTAGTTTTAAAGTTTAATTGTTTTTTTTATGTCATACTGTCAAGGTGTGGGAAAAAGGTCAATTTTGTAATGGACAATAAAGTTATATTGTATTGTAAATACACATATCGGCAGTGGCAGTTAATGTGTGTACACAGGGAGTGGATCGAATCAATGAGGATGTTTCATTTCTTTCAAATGATTGACTTTATAAAGTGCAATGTGTAGCTTAGGTAGACCTGCCATCTTTGGGGAAGGTCTACCGCGCTACCTCTCTATGGAAGGGATACTTAATTCCATAGACATCCATTAATTGGGCGAAGCTGAGCCAAGCATATACTCAACATGTTTCCATACAGAAAGAGAAATGTAACAGCATCCAATTAGCTTTATTAGCAACCCAAGAAAACGTTCCCCTCATATAAATTAGCTTTCTTAAATGATTAACATGCTTTGGTTAAACCTTATCTCTTGCACTCTCCTCCCACTCACTCAACTGATACAGTGGAAGTCAGGGCACACCGTAGCACCCTAAGGCTCTGTGTGTGCATGTATGTAAGCCAATCACCCTGAGGAGGGTGTCAGGGTTCAGGGGGCATCAGCGGGGTGCAGGTCACGACCTGCCATGTCACGCTCTAATTGTGATTGTCATGTTGATGGAGAGGAAAGAGACTGGAAAATTAGCAAGCTAACATAAATTTTAATGATAGCTACTGGGCCATGGAATTGTGTGTCTGAGAGTTTGTGTGGAAGTGGGTGTTTATGTGTGTGTGTGTGAGTGACAGAGGGAGACAGAGAGAGAGAGAGAGAGAGAGTTTGTGTGTGTAGGCAAGGAGGAGAGTGAGTTATTTTGTCCCGGGGCAAACGGAAACCATTGTTTAAGCCACAGCTCTTGTCTTATAAGTGTTTGTGCTTGTGGGAATGCTGTGGTTTTGGAGTCACAGAACAAGAACGTAGAGCTACACCAACAGAAACAGAAACAAAGCGAGGAGGGGAACGAGAGAAGATGGAGGGGGAAGAAGAGAGCAAGAGAGGGAGCGGTGGAGCTGCAGAGACAAGAGACAATATGAGAAAAGGACATAATGAGACACAGAAAAACAAAGAGCCGCAAAGAATTTGCATGCAAGCCAGAGTCGGAAATAAAATAAACTGTATGAGGTCGAAATATAGACAATGAGAGACAGATACAGGAAGAGGAAAAGCAGAGAGAGAGAATACCTTCAGTGAAGTGGGAAGATGGAAAAAAGGGAAGACTCGAGAGGGGACAAGAAAGAGGCGATACCTCCCATGCCAGTCATTTTTTTTCCTGTGATCTTTCTTTCCCAACGTCGGGGCTGTGCGTATCCTCAGGCCAGCCCGCCGTTGGAATTTACAGTCCGGTCGGCCTGCCTGCTAATAAAACACATGTGGACTTGTAGAGGAATGGGGAGGGACGGGGTCCTGAGAACAGCCTCTCTCTGTATCCAAGTTACTTAAAACACACACATACATACACAGGAGCAAACTCATTCATATGTACGTATAAGACCTGCTAATACTAATACAAAGTTGTGATTCTGCTTCTACAATACCTTTTCTACTTCCTCTATCGTTTGTCCACGTTATTCATGCTAATGCAAGCTACTCTATATGATGTGTCAGAAAAAAACATGACCCATGCCACAGCGATGCTTTTGGATTAATACTGATACCCACATGCTAACACGCGGTGACACACGGTGACAATACCAACATGCTGATGCTACCATGTGCACCATCTTTACTTTAGCATGCTAGCATTCTAACATTAGCTAATTAGAACTGAACACATAGTACAGCTGAGGCGGTCGTGAATGTCATTAGTTGTGTGAGTATTTCGCCAAAAAAAACACAATTTGGGGATGAGTGGACATTTTGACCTGGTGCCGGCACTAAGTTACAAGTGAAGGGATCACAAGTCATTGGGATTCATCCTCTGGGGAACATGACTGTCTGTGCAGAATTGAATGGCAATCTACCTAATGGTTGTTAAGATATTTCAGTCTAATCAAAAGTGGTGGAATGACTAACCAACTAGTGTGGCTAGTAATTAGAAGAAAAAAAAAAAGTAAAATAAAAAGATATTCAAAATACAATATTGATATTTAATCGAGCCCCAAACATGATCTCCTTGCCAGCCATTGATAACCATCTCTAAAACACAAAAAAGCTGTCCTGGGATCGGCTGGAACCATATATTCCAAATTTGTAAAGTGGATCATTGGGGGATTAGGCTACAAATGTTCCACACATGTCATTGATTTCTACTCGGCAAAGCATGAACACTAGCCCGAGCAAAGTGGCCTCGAGTCCGACTGAAATCAGTCCTGTACGTCTTCCCTGTGCTTCGCTCCGAACAACAACGGACATGAAGGACACATGCAGCTCTTCTTTATCCATTCACAAAACTGTGGCTCACTGTCTATCCTTTACTCATCGTAAATGCACAGGATCTCTTTATGCTTGTTCTCTCTCTTTTCCTCGTCCTATTATTTCTCTTCCTCTGTGATTCATCCTCCAGCTGTCCACACAATATGTCCTCTCAGAGCAGATACGCTCAAGGACTATCCCCTGCGTAGAAAAGCTTGCAATTAAATGTTTTATATACTCTCTTTTCCCCCGACAGAGGAAAAGATAGTGTGTGCATGCCTGTGTCATGTGTGCTTCAAACTGGGGCCCTTCTGAGTTTTGTGAGACTCGAGGGGGTCGAGAAGAGAGACAGATAGAGAGCCCCGTCACCAAAACCTCTCAAAAACTCAACCTCTCCTCTCGTTAATCTCCGGCCCTCAGAGAGTCTGCAGAGATGCGCGTCTTTTAAATAAATATGTACAGGTTGTCCCATTGGTCAGCATATCTGTTAAGTGATGAGAACACAGCCACCAAAGTCAAGCATGTGAGCATTAACGCTCGGTAAGATTATCACCTGAAAAACGACCTCGTAGCTGCTGTGAAATCTTATCGGTACTTTAGAATAATGAGTCGAGGTTTGAAGGTTTGGGGATTTTAAAACATGGCAGAAGTAACAACTTTACTTAAAAGCTAAGATCAGTAGAGGAATGCTTTGTACAAGATTCTTTACTTATACCTAAACCTGCATCTTGTAGCCGCTTGAAGACGCACAAACAAACACAACATTCACATGTTCATTTATTATAGTTCTTGATAGAGTAAACATGTTAGCTTACAATTGCTTAATTGCATATCCAGCAGTCACCAAGCAACATTAGCACTCATTTGGAGTCAAGATTTATACAATCCAACACACAAGGGAGATATTAGGCTACTACGTTGCTAAATGTTCCCCCTATGGTTGCCAGCTAGTCAGTGTTGGCAAGTTACTTTTAAATGTAATCTACTACATATTACTGGTTACTTTCATTTGAAAGCAATAACTTGTTTTACGGTAATTCTACTTTTAAAGCTTTTTCCACTAAAAATAGCTTCATGCTAGAAAAGGGGTTGATGAGAACTGTAAAGAGTCAACCAAAACAATGAGCTACAATAAGCTAGATAGGTCTTTAGAGCTTAAAGGTAATGTATGCTCAACATAATGTATGCTAAGGTGTTAGCGACAATTTCTGTCATGACTTTTGAGACTCGTCAAAACACACAATACAGCGGCCTTGACACAGAGGTACGATCGATCAGATCTTTCATGTTTAGGATGATGTAAACAAAGAGACGGTGCAAACGGGGCATCGTAGACTTCTCCATTGTTTCTCAAGCTGTCCCGCGATATACAGACAGTGGTGGGGGTTGGGATGCGACTGGGGTCAAATTAAGGTTAAGTCACAGTCTGTATATTATTTAGATGTAGGCAGATAATGATGGAGGGAAGGGGAGTGGGTGTCTAGGGATTAGATATACTGTCTTAATGTATATCCAGTAGAAGTGTCCTTGAGAAAAATGTGTACATTTAATCGTCCCCTCTTGGATAAAAAGCTCTACAACATGTCTACAAATATAACATTAGGGGGGTATAGATAGTAAAGTATAAGAGTGTCATGTCAGTGGAAGGAGGGGCTGGAGTGGTTATTTACTCACTGTCCGTGTATTGTCTTTGTGTAATCTGTGATAATGAGGACAGAGAAGACAAGGCTGCAGTATATAGGGCACAGAGCAGTATTATTGTATCCATTCAGCTACATTACTGGAATGAACTGAGTCGGGCTTATTTGTGCTCTAGACATATTTTGGTAATATAAAAATTCAAAACCTTGTGACCATGCGTGTCATTTTGTAATGACAGCTTTTACATTTTTTGTCCATGGTGGATATCTCATTAAAAACCTAAAACTTGTGGGGCCCAGGTCTGTGGAGGGCTTTTGACCCACCGGTGCTTCTGCCGTGTCTGACAGCTAATCTCCAGGGAGTCATAAGAAATCTTCTCTTTGCATGTAAAAAGGAAATGGGAATTAGGTTCAGGAAACTTCACCACCCCTTGTGTAAGTTATATCCACTGTGTTCTTTATTGTCAGTGTTTATCCTTTCAGACATTTGCAGTTCTCACAGAGAAGAAACCAGCTCATCCGTTTGACCGAGTTGTTTTTTTTGTTTCTTTTCTGTCTTTTCACAAGTCTGCATCGCTGTGTGTTACATTCTGTGTTGTGTGACGCTAGGCTCGAGTGTGGGCTGGGCTTGTGTAAATGTGGTTTACATAAACCTATAATTGCTTTCACATCCCTGATCCCTGCCGCAGGCCTGTTCCTCCCGTGTCATGCTGCCGCAGTGTCAGTAGCATGCCAACACACACTGTTACATGCGTAATTGATCGCTCTCCATGGTGACGCGCAACCTGAGGAAGTCATCGTCCTGGTGATCTTGATCCGATTCACAGGTTTTGTCATGCGATTATGTCATAATTGTGTCACTCTTGTGTAATTAAAACCAAGTCAAACACTTTTCTTTTTTTTTTTAAATGTGTTTTACTTTTAAATTGACATGGTTCAGGTAGGATTTGTCATTTCCAATAAGTGAGATTCAGTTATTGTTGCAGGAGCTTCTGAACAGAACATGGTAATGAGATGAGAAATCAGTGAAGCTGAGACTGGTGAACCCGTCACAAATGATTTGTGTGAAGGCCACTGTGGTCAGACAAAACAGTGCATTATTCTAATGCAGGATTTCTGTTTCATTATGAATAAAATGCTGTCTGCCCTGGAGCCCATATATTCATGCATTTTGCAGTAACAATAGTTTTATTTGAAACAACAAAGTGTCAATGATGAGTGGAAACATTCTGTGTGGAAATTGTTAGTCCTGCACATGAATTAATCATAATAGCAGCAGGTGTGTTTTTTAACATGAATCTAATTATATCTGGAAAGTATTAATATAATTCTGCTGTAAGCTGTGAAATAGCCTGAAGTTGGTGGTGTGAAAATGTGCCACAGGTTTGAAGTATGTTAAAATAAACTACCATTGCCACAGGTGCACATGTGTGTGTTAAAGGTCTCATAGGTTGAAGAAAGCTGCAGTTTGACAGTTACAAGCTGAGACTGATGGGCTTGTGCTCGAGGACGGAAGAAAAGTCACTCAGAGTTCAGACACGTCCGTCTGTCCGTCTGGCAGATGATCGATGTGCAGCGTCTTTCTGCATAACGTGAAAAATCCCAGCGGAGTCAGCCAGAAAGGGCACCGCTGAAAGGGAACAACAAGGTTTTAAACCCACCGGGTATAGAGCATGACACTGAAACTTGGAATATTTTGACATTCAAATGCCATTAAGGCCATCAAAATTAGAAAAGGTTAAACTCTGTGGAACTCCAAAAAAACTGTTAATACAGGAAATAAATAAATGTCAACACACCCAGCGTGACTGCAGAAATAGTTGGTGAGCTGGTGAGCAACGCAAACACCATGGCGTGATATTGACATTTTGACAATTCAAAATGTAATTATCTGGTTATCATAACAGCAGCGACTATAATAGCTGGGCGTGGTGGTTGAGGAAATGATACAAGTGATGCACATTTATCAAGCACAGACACACAGATCTTCGACTGGCCATTAATCTGAATGTATACACCAATGATGACATATTTCAGGACAGCAATGACAGAGTCAATTTGTTATGTGTGTGTGTGTGTGTGTGTGTGAGAGAGAGAGAAAGACAACGTATCATCCTGTTGCTGACACATCCTACACGGTAGACACTTTTAATCCATCATGTAAAGGCTTTGCATGCAAGTGGAAGGCATTTTGAAAGAAACTATTTACAAGCCCTCCAAACTAAACAGGATAGATTGTCATTGCCTTGCAATTGTGTGTTTTTTCAGCGTTTTCCGTATTGACAATATACGTAGTATTATGCTCACGTTAAACCCCCTTCAGAAACCCGGGTAACTGTAGACATAGCTAGGAGTGTCAACTTTACATCCCCACTTTACTAGGTGTCTCATGGTTTCCGTAGAAATACAACATCAATAGTCACTTAAGTGCATGTAGTGTAGATGCAGTGAGGAAACACAGGATGTGTAGCTTCGTAAGGAAACTGTCATGTCATTTCTATCCTCAAAATAAAGACATTTCAATAACAGAGACTGTAATCCGCATGGTGTTGACCTCGTGGTGGGACCACTGTAAACACTTCTACTTGCAATAGGAATAATAGCTTCATAACAATTGAAGTCTGTGTTTTCTTGCCCCCCATATAATTGCTCAATGTACAAAAAAATCCACATAATGAACTTTATAAACCGATTATGAAACAAAAGGCTGTCTAATCCTGCGGCTGTGCAGAATTTGGGCCATCACTTGTTAATGTACGCAGCTCTTTGTGTTAATGAGCCTACTGTACACCACTTTTACTACTTTCTCACAACTGTGCCAAAACTTTAGCCACATCACTTACAATGCCTCCCTTAATGTGGTTGATGTTGGCCCCCTAGAGTCCCTCGGGCTGCCGAGAGATGCCGTCTGTTGCTCTGCACGCCACCTTGTAATTAACCTGTTTATTTAAAAAAAAAAAGAGAATGCTTTATGAATACATTTGACATTGCTTGATGTGATGGATGTGCGGTTAGCTTCATGCACTGCTGCCGACTTCTGAAGAGATTTGGGCTCCGAGTGTAAAACAGCCCCGTTAGGTGCCTGGCTGTTATATTTACTTTAAGCTTTCGGGCTCCAGGGGGGCCACGCCACTGGTACGGCTTTAATGAACGCCACTGCAACAGCAGGCAGTTACCCACATACACACGCATGCACACAAGAGGCAGCAGACTACGCACAAAGAGAAAACACATGCACACACTCGTGGTCACTCAAGCAAACGAGGTTAATCAAGCTGGGACGATTCCGCGCCTCCTTTAGCTGCTGTAATTGTTGTGGGTGCCCCCTTTTTCACAGTCTCCAGTGCTGCTGGGTTGCATGATTCCATCTCTACCACTTTGTTTACACATTTAGCTGATTCTCCAGTTTGTATTATTTGTTTTACACATAAAGAGGAATTGATTGTTCTTAAACCCCCCCCCCCCCCCCCCCCCCCCCCCCCCCCTTTGTTACTGTTACTACGCAGGCTTTCCGTTCTTACAGTTTAGTGATAACGGAAGAAGAGTTATAACTTTTAAAAACATGAGTTCCTTGATTTCAGACAGAGGTAAGACAAAGTCAGGGGTTTAATTTGAAGCCAGTGACCGTTGACTGTGGCTGGCAGATTATTTTCAGCTGTAGCCACCTAGCTAATAAAGCCAACGTTTAAAATGCAGTGTCCTGTTTTTAATGGTTGAAGCTGATTTAAATTAATCTTTTTATGTGCACTTGATAGCTACTGTACATGTAGTGCCAAGGAAGAGCGAGTGAAGTCCTTGGATTAATCTGCATTTCTTTTATTATTTAGTCATAAAATGTGATCTGATATTCTTTATAGCATGGCCGGTGCCTGGATTTATTTTCCCTTCCGGTCCTCAGGGGGAGGTCGACCAATATGTGGAGGTAAGAACATACATTTCCATGACTGCAGAGTTACTTAATAAGGAAGTTCTAATTTTTTCAATAAAAGCAGCACAGAGAACATTCCATATAAATGTAGGTCTTTTTTAATTAAATTTGGCCCAAAAAATATTCAACAAAATAACTATAAGGCTAAAACAAGTAACCACATGACAATGACGTTTACATGCAAAGGTAAAATACTCTGGCACCAGACAGCGCCCGTGCAGCCACAATTAATTACAACACAATTGTATTTTCCTCTTGAAATGATCCATCACTCACATAATGTAGCCTAACATGCATGCACACACACACACACACACACACACACACACACACACACACACACACACACACACACACACACACACACACACACACACACACACACACACACACACACACACACACACACACACACACACACACACACACACACACACACACACCAATTGCATGTTAGTGTTTTTATTTAATTATTTGCTTGAACATAAGGTTTAGAGAGTGAAAAGAGAGCAATGCCTTGGTTTTACTAACTAATTTAACCTTTTATTACAGCAGTGGCTACATGCAGTTTCCTGCATTTTTAGATCATCTCCACATTGGCTAGGAGGAATAGTAGAACATTTCCCTGTAGGCTACAAAGCCGTTTCTTTATATTAATATTTCAGGAACGTCCTGCATGAATGGCTCTCTTCAGATTATGTCAGAATCTCAAGGCCAGAACTGACCTGAAACATTCTGAAATGTTACTTTTCTTATCTCGAAGCTGATTTTTCACTCTGTTCAGGGGCATTGCCGTGTAACATCTCCCAGCTTTTATTATTAAGCATCCTGATGACTCACAGCCACCCTTAACTTTCAAACATATAAAAGGAATTTTTACAAGTGCATGTATTGTTTTCTCAATGAGTAATGGTTGTTCAGGCCCAGGGGGAGCAAAACGACTGCCAATCATGGTGAATCTTTTTCCGTGCTTCACTTTAAGGAGGATGTTATGTTAGGCCATTTAGGCTATTTGTTTCAAGTTTTCACAGTAACACGATAGATGTTTGCCAGCCGGAACTCCACAAAATGATGCTGTATGAAATGCCTCCATGTTAATGCTATGGGCAAGCCAGTCAGCGCATTCTAACACTTGCAGTTTATTAAGTAAGAGAAGACAAACACGCTGTGAATCCATTTCTTACACTCGTGCTATTTGATTTCAGAGAGGGTAAAAAAGATGGTAATATTCTTACTAAGATTCCCTCCTGCTTCAAAACAAAACCAGCTGACAGAACTGGGCATGGTATTGTGGAGCTGCAAGGGGCAAAAGGATACAGGCTGTATACCTTATGTTATCCAAAATTATGATTTTCCTCCCTCCTTTCCAGAACTAACCCCCCCCTCTGGTCTCGGAGAGAGTGGCTGTGCTGCTATAGACTGCTTTGCTTGGCTAAACGTTGGGTTTCATTGTGAGTCAATGGGCTGTGAATAACAAGCATGGGCTTTCTGCAGGACACAGTTGGGCATTAAGAGATGATCTGCAGAAAACAAAGGATCATAGGGTGTGAGGGACAAACTGTGCAGGACTGGAGAGGTTTACACACACTTAAAGATCACACAATACAGTAGAGAGGTCAAAGAAGAATGGATTATCTTGAGTCAGCCAGAAAACAATCTTTTGTATGTGTTTGAGGATTAGGGGATTGCTGTATTATGCATTAGTGCTTCATATCAGAGGTCCTCAACCTTTTTTGCGCGACGGACCGGTTTCATGTGAGACAATATTTTCACGGACCGGCATTCAAGGTGTGGCTCTTCTTCTGTCTCCTTAGTGGGCCTTTTCCCCCTTTTCCGCGGCCCGGTGGTTGGGGACCGCCGCTTTATATGAATTACTTGAAATAGATATTATTCACAAATAGTGTTATTTAGAGCAAGACAGCTTACTCAGAACTCACATTTGAATTCATCCAGGCAGGTTCTGAAGCAGTCGAAATCAGCATAGGTTTTCGTGTTTTCTTCCCCCTCTGCCTAAGTAAACAGTAATCGGGGCCAGTAAGTCAATGAATAGTGTCTTTATTCCACATGGATGGCTGCAGCAAGGATCTACTTGAAAATATCACCAAGGTGGTCTTGATTCACTGGAGCAGTGATTGAATTACTGACCGAAACCGTGTCTTTTTATTCAAAATGCCAAGATTAGCAATGCATAAAACAAGAAACTTGTTTCAGGTTGCCTTGAAAACTGGATTTGGAGGGAGCCCAGTAACAACATTAGAAGGCTGATGTGATTACCAGACTGTCGGTCGGCACAGAAATGTGTCTTTAAAAGCTAGCAGACTTATGATTGTGACGCTTCTAGGGTAGCAATCAGTTTAACTAGTGGAGGTGTCAGAGTTGCAGGACGCTAAAGAGGGACATAATCAAACATGATGTATGGGTTTGTGTTGGACTGGGAGCTGGTTGGCAGGAAATGCACATCCATCAAACCAACAGCCAACCTATTTAGTCTCC
Organism: Leptoclinus maculatus; assembly: GCA_032191485.1. Lineage (NCBI taxonomy): Eukaryota > Metazoa > Chordata > Actinopteri > Perciformes > Stichaeidae > Leptoclinus > Leptoclinus maculatus. The sequence continues at coordinate 7,026,142 of JAVDOI010000019.1, read as the reverse complement.
GACTGAACACTTTAAATTGTGCTTAATTTGATTGACTTTTGTAAAAGAGTGTTTCCTAACCAAATTTGCACACGAATCCTATTAAGTAGCCTTGTTTCTGCATTTTGTCATTTTGAAGGTCATTCAAAATAAACGTCAATGGGTTGTACTTTTCCTAACGTGAACTCACTATTTGTTAAAGTGATGCATTTAGAAGGAAAGGTGGTATGAATGTAAAGCCTTGAGAGCGCTAAGGCTTGTCGGCCATGTTAGCAGCTCCGTTATGCTGTAGGCTGCTTATGGAGAGTAGTGCTTTGGGCTAAACGCTTACATCAACATGATAACATGCTCACAATGACAATGCTAACATGCTGATTTTTAGCAGATTGTTTACATACTAATTTAGCAAGTTAGCATGCAAACATTTGCTAATTAGCACTAAACATTAAAGTAGAGCTATGGCTGAAGGGAATGTTGTTAGTTTTGCAGTTACAGGGTCATAAACCAAAGTATTAGACAAAGTGAAAATGTGACCTGTTGAGGATCACAAAATACAAAATTAAGGGAATACCAAAGTGATTCCTCCTCCTTCTCTGGAGGCAATTAATGTTTGTTCCAAATTATGTGACGATCTATCCTATTTTTGCTGAGATATTTCACAAAAACATCAACTTCGTAAGAGAAGAAAGATCACAAAGTGAAAGGGATTCATCCCCTGGTGACCATGAATTAATGTACACAATGTCATGGCAATCCATCCAATAGTCTGGATCAAGGTAGTGGACCGACCAACTGGCCAACATGGACGTCCATGAAGCCATTTCACCATTGTGGCCAAAAGTGTTATTAGCTTTCTCAAAACACTTTCTGTGCTTTAAAAGATATACAGAAGTAAGTATTCCGACGTTTTCCCAGAGTGGATACAAAAGTTTTGGGAAGAAACCTCTAAATCTCTTATTTTTCTCAAAACAGGAATCCTCAGTATTTCCTGGAAGTCTCCGTCGACCCCAAAACATTGCAGAACCGTTTAAGGTAACACACGCGACCTTGTGAATGTCTTTGTTTTGGTTGTGGTGAACTGAGGTCACTCTGTGTTTTGTCCTCAGGCTAATAGCAGGTTAAATGAGCCTGGCAAGTTGCAAAGAGGGCAAGAGTCCGACTGAAGGGTCTCGGAGCTGATTTTTCCGCAGACAAAGTCCAACACGATGCAATTTATGCAATTAATTAATCTTTTGGGATGAATAAAATTCTTTTTTTTTTTCCTTCCTTGGACATGGCCTGGGTAGAGTTTGGGCTGTCAAGTTCGATGTTGTGTTCAGACTGTTGAGTCAATCCTGTAGGTCTGGGTTGTCGCCACTGGTTCCCCCGGGGACGGGTGACCTTTGACCCCCCCTGCTAACCAAGGGGTCACCAAGCTTTGACCTCGGCAGTAACAAGGGTGCATTCCCACTGAAAGGGGTTGAAGCCCTGAAACCCCAAGGTCGCAAACACACACATTCAGACACACACACACACACACATTCCCAAGCATAAACACATTCAAAATACCAACTGAGCTCCTCTGCCGAGTCAGCAAAAACAAACTGGTTTGGTTTTGATAATCAAGTTTGCCTTTGAAGGTTTTTCTGTGAGCATTATTAAAGTTCCCCCCACAGAGTCACAGAGTCTGGCACGGCTTTATTAATTAGTGCAATGAGTAGCGAGTGATTTACGGCGGGAGTCTTTGGTGTCAGAGTTTAGAGTGGTGGAAATAGGTATCATTAGTCTGTGAGACGCTCTAAGTATTGGCCATATACACATAATGAAGGCTTTCATTAGGAATCTGGGAGGATTGGTTGTGCAAGGTGAGTAAGCGTGTGTGTAGGTGTGTGTGTGTGTGTGTGTGTGTGTTGTGGCAGCATGATATGCATGAGAATAAGCACGCACACTTGTGTACGTGTACCTTTTTATTTGGTTTAGTTTGGCTCCCTTTGTCATCAGGGTTACTGTATTTGACAACAAGCAACGAGCATAGCACGTACACAGAATGTTCTCTCACCCTTATCCCTTGGACTTTCCCTCTTCTTTACCTCTCATTCATCCGTACCTCTACCACCTTCACCTCCCCAAACCTCCAAGTAAGTGCTGACCTCATTGTCCATGTTGCCATTTTTTCCTCAACCCACATGACCTGTCTCCTTTAATTGAATTATTTTCCATTTATTTATCTTGTGTACTAATATTTTTCATGTACTTCATCCCACTGATGGTAACAGGTTGCTGAGTGTGCACACATACTTACAGTACTTTATATATATATATATATATATATATATATATATATATATATATATATACACAGCAGGTTGCTCTGCTACTGTTTACTGATGTGAAGCAATCCTGATGGGCACTTTTGACAGTTTCCATGAAATGGTTTTCATAGCATAGAAACTCGTATATTATCACGTTTTACTTACTTACTGAGAACAGTAGGCGTTACTTTTTTCAAACAGCACATTTCAAATTTGTATGCCTCGTGAATGAAAATCCAATGACCTCTTTACCAAAATCTCCCATTAGATGTGAATTTATGCAGCACAATCACACTGAAGTGTTAATATGAGCAATGCCTTCTGCCCACATGTGTGCTGCTAAGCTGCCAGTGGATACAACGACAGCACACACACACACACACACACACACACACACACACACACACACACACACACTGCCAGCAAAAAGCAGCCAATTAACCGCAGACCACCAGTTCATCATTAACATTGTGAGTCTCTCAGTGTGTGCGTGTGTTTGTGTGTAGACAGAGGGATCTCTAACCTTATGTAATCTGTGTATATCCTGTAGGCTTGTCATCTGCTGGTAAATTAATCATTAAGTCCTGCTGCACTGAACTATCTCTGGCCTCTGGTAGCCTCTGGTTTTTTTTTTCAAGCTGTGCATCAAGCTGTTCTTTTATACAACACTAAAAATCCAGTGTAAAAAATGAAATATATTATCTTTTATGACTTTCATTCCTCCTGTCTGTAAATAAATAAATACAAGCTAACTTTAGCGTATCTGCACTCGCTGTAAGTGAAATGACATTTAAACACCTTTATTAAACACCGAAATTAACAAAAATTTGACATAAACCAAAAGGTTCTCAGAGACGGAGTTGCATTTGGAATATAATTAATATAATTAAGAGCTTATCCACAGGGGCATCTTCTGATGGCTTTGGTCCTCGGAGACTCATTGATCTCAGCAGCAGGTTTTATCTCAATTCCTGTCTTCCCTGCTGCTGTACGCAGATGGTTAGCTCCTTCAAACAGCTTAACGGGTTTCTCAAAGCACCTTTAGGAGAGTGAAAGAGTTGTGCTCTTGCAGAATGTATTCTTTATCAGTTCTTCTCCTCTCTCTTGGTGTAAATTATTTTTTAACACACACACTCACAAACACACACTCTGTGGGTGTTGGCTGCCATGGTGGCTGAGTGTGTGTGATGCCAAGGCAGCAGCCTGGTGCGGCAGTGACGGTGAGTCATAGCTCGCAAGAACACAGCAAGAAGCCATGGCACCCAGTCATTACACGCACACACACACACACACACACACACACACACACACACACCAGACAAGATACACACCAGGTGCTGTGCAGATGCAGCTTTGATTCAAGTTAGAATCAGCATGTTGAACCGATGAGTTTTCCTTCGCCATCACTCAGTCTCAGTCTATTTGTATATTTCTGTAATTCTTCTGTGTGTATTTATTTCTTCTTTGTCTGTTCTCACATCAAAGTACCATGATTTCCAACCCACTCAAACACTGGGCCTTAGTACTGTCAAACAACACAATCTTGCAGCTGGGAGCACAATCAACCAAATAAATAACCAAATACATAGCATTAATCCTCCCCTGTTTACATACTTGAGGTGATGTCGCGCTTGGCTGCAGAAATCTATGGTGGTTTGCCACATGCATGACCGTGTGTGATGACGTCTGTGTGCCTGCATGCACACGTCAGCATTCATGAGGAGCTTTTGCATAAAAAGCCCTCCTTAATGATCTGGAGACATGATTACAGGCAGGAATCAGAGTTTTCCTCCTCTCCATTCGCTAACCTGTAAATATCAGCTGAGGCGAGCACAGCTGGTTAGCGCAGCGCTGCAAGGCACCACTCTGGTGGCTTTATGCCCCATTGGACTCTAATGTAGCGTGGTAAAGCAGCAACACAGATCAGGTAGCGAGCTGACTTATCGCGAATTAAGAACTCCAGAACAAAATCAGATAGTCGTCATTTGAAAATTGAGGCCTGGTCTTATGGGTAGAAGTCAAAATGACCCCTTAAACCTTACTTAATACCCCTTCGGATAATCAAAAATACATTGTGTCATCAACTGTGCTGACCTCGAATAACAAATGGTAAATCATAATTTATGTACAGACAAGGGCGAACAAATGTTCACACAAAGACTCTCCTGTAACATACAGGTCACAAGTTCACTCCATATAGCTTCCCATTTGCTGCCATTACGAGCCAAGTATTCACTCTCAGTTTGAGCTGTTCTGACCGCTGTAAATCACTGTAATGAGTGTTTGCAGAGTGAGACGAAAATTAATCGACACGATGTGAAGTCATTACAAGTATTTTTTGTGTTGCTTGTTCTGCGGCGACGAGGTCGTAAACAGCAGATGGGTTGCCGAGGGTGGCATCTTTACTTGCAGATAGTTTGTCAGGAGGTGCACTCTGGGGAGAAAGAAAAACAGCATTCATAATAGTTCTCTGTCTCTCTCGCTCTTTCTCTTTCTCTCTGCGCACACACACCTGAGCCCACCTGTGTGTGTGTGTGTGTTATTCTACACCCAGCAGCAGCAGCAACCCCGGGAGAGCTCAGGCAGGTGTAGCGTTACATCGCTGACACACGTTACCATTAGCTACAGCTCATCGGGGTGCTTCTCTACTCGCTAATCACTGTTTGGGAAGTTCTTCGACTGTGTTTGTCATTACTTCACGGAAAGATGAGATGTGTGTTATTGACTTGTGAAACTGTGGTACGATGATATGTAATAACGGTGCAGAGCGGTGGCCATGAGCTAGCTAGTGGGGCACGCTCACCTGCACTAAAATGCTCTATGAGGCATGTGCAGATGTCCGAAACAAAGCACAGATAAACTCGGATAACAACGCAAAAAGAAGGGAGAGTGACTTCATTCTCTGCTGAGGTAGACATTACTCCACTATATCTTGACATATTAGTTGTTGGATGCTATATCAAAGCTCTGAGTCCCATATGGACAACCTTTAAGTACAGTATTTCCATTTTATGCTACTTTGTAGCAGTTTCAGTGCAACAGTATCAGTATTTAAATGGCCCCTTGTGTTTAAACCGACTCTGGAAATGACTAAATGATCAAATGTGTACTACATATTGTACTTTATAGTACATGTATCTGCAGTTTGCCCTGGTCCAAGTCAGCTGCTGCAGAAGTACTGCCTAAATGGAAACAGTGTTTGGATTTTCAATGTTTATTTATAATGTTTATATATATATATATACATACAGCACACTGTCTGTTATATATTTTACACCATCCTGATGCCCCTCTGCAAAGTGTTCCAGTGTTTTACTTGCTTTAGTTCAGTATTTGTTGATGTGTCTCGCCAACGGTCTCTAAACCAAAACAAATCCTTGTTCATTTATTGCCCTTGGCAAATAAAGTGATTTGGATTCTGATTACCAGAGTGTCAGAGTTTGGCTCGGTGCTGCTTTTCTATACTTCCGAGAGATGGATGAGAGACGGAGCAACAGAAGTGTGTGGGGGGGGGGGGGGGGGGGGAAGAGTGTAAGGGACAGAATGATAGATGGACCAGGCACAGTGGAGGCATGTTCAGTGGACACAAGCCAAGATTTCTGTCGGAGGGGCTTAACCCAACAGGGTGAGCTTTCTCACATCCTCCCCTGGAGAGTTTCAGCCCCTCCCCTCGACTATGTCCGTCCCACCCATATTCCCCCCCTATCCCTCATATTCCCCCTCTTTCCCTTCTCTTTTTATAGCTCCCCTCCATCTGTCTCCGCTCTTCCCTTCCTTCCCTCCACTCTTCTCCCTCTCTTCACAGGGGTGATGACAGAACTTCCCTGGCACGTGTTGCGCAGATGAACCTCCAGAGTCTCCAGACACACATGCACACCCATGCAGGACACATGCTGAATGGATTTATTCACTGTGCCATACCCACCTGGGTTGAGGAAGACGGTGATGGAACTATAGAGTGAAGCCTGCAGCCAAGGCTACATGCAAGATTATTTACTGCCTTGCTGTGGGTGTACCATTTTCTTAGCACCATCTGATGATTTAGCCGGAGATATGCCGCCCTGTAACTTGATGCGCATCCGTGCCAGAAACAACGTGTTAATTAGTGAGCTTCAGAGGTGCTGGAGGAGGATGTTGTTACCTTTTGGACAGAGCCAGACTCGCTGTTTCCCCCCCTGCTTTCAGTATTTATGCTACGCTAAGCTAATTGGCTGCTGGATATTTAGCAAAACAGTCATCAGAGTGGTATCTATCCTCTCATCTAACTATTAGCAAATACTTGTGTGCACAAAGGTGTCATGTCCCACCCTGCTCCTTAGATTATGGTTTTCATTTTTTCTTTTCAAGTAAAGACTTTTTTTTTTAATATAAATTCCTGTGTCTGAGTCGTCAACAAACGGTATATCTAAGATATCTATGATCAGATCTCAATGTGTTACAACTTCCTGGTAGTCAAAGTTTCATCCAAGATGATTTTTTTCCCAAAGGTGGACTGATTCAAATTAGCTTGAAACGCCAAGTTTGTAGCAGCCTTAATAATGGAGCAAGCTAATACTTACACATCTGTTTCTGAGCTCTTTTCTACCTTCTTTGATTTCTTTTATGATTAATGGAGCATGGAGAGTGTGTGTCCTCTTGTGTTAGTACGATTGTGCAGATGAGGAGAAATAGTACCCTTTGAGATTTGTCTGGATTATGTCTTGTAACAGTGTCTGTGCTGGCAGTGGACACAGACCAACTCTGAGCATTAGAGGATAAAAAACATTGAGCTCATTCCGCCACTGGAAAAGCCCTGGACTTTTAATATGTGTGCTGTCATCAAGCAACCAATATTGAATATGCAAATCACTTTTAAAGATCTGCAACAGATGACAATTTCTGGAGTAATGTTTGGTGAGCAACAGACGTAATCAAACTAACTTATTGAATTTCAAACATATGAAATCAATATCATTTTGGCGCAGGGCTCAGTGAAATTGCCAGACACATTTTTTTTGTTGCCAGGAAGTGTTTTGTTTCTTCTCAAAGAAAATAATGACCGCATTATCTGGCCAGAATCTGCACTTTGTTTTCTCTCTTGGGCCTGTGGGAGCCTGGTTTGCTGCTGGACGAGGCATTAAGCTAAGGCTGCACAGCACACATTTCACAGGGTGTAGTTTGATAGGAAGGCATGAAACACACAGCATTTTGCATCATCACTGTATATATCATAACCTATATGATATGAGCCCTGTGTATATACATTCTGTGCATACATCATCAGATCAGAGAGACTGTCCATGTGTTTCTCATTTAGTTTCATTTGCCTATCTGAGTCGGGTTCTCACCTCTAAAGCCTCTGGGTTTATGTGCAAAAGGGAGATGTGAGACAGGTTTGAAAAATAGATTGCTCTAATGTTACAGATGCAAAACGGAGAACTGTAAGTGCTTCTGACCGCATATACGACAAAATGAATGGCAGGGAACGGGGGTTGTTGGAGGAGTGCCCATTATTTTTTGACCACCCACTTTTCAGTTCAACATTTAGTGAAATACTGTTGTTTTATTCGCTCTCTTGTCCAGAGTTAGACGAGAAGATTTATTGTTTACAGTTCGGATGGGAGAGTGGTATTGGTCCTCTCATCTGTCTAACGCAGGCAATAAGCACATTTTCCAAAATGTCGGATAAAGTCAAACCTCTGGATATGGAGTTCAAGCTACAAACCTGATGGCATGCCGTGTGCCATTTCAAAAGGATCAACTGATAACTCAAAATTAAAATACATCAAGAAAAAGAAAAAAACTCCTTGATAAGTCTTCGATGGACAAAATGATAATGCTGTTGTCAAGTGAATTGTTTTAAACAGCTGTTTGGAATTGAACACTTCATCTGCAGGAGAAAGACAGAGCCCCCTGGGACACCTTAGTCAGGGAACCTTCAAAGAGTTTTCAAATCAAGTATTTTCCTAATATTTTATCCGCCTTTGACGTGCTGCGGTCTGGGGACTGTAGGGAGGGTTTTGACGTATTTGGCAACAGTTACAACAACGGCAGGAAAATTCATTTCTGGACTGTCAAAGACATTTGTTCTCCCTGGCCTCCCAAGGCGAGAGTGCAATCCAAGGTCTCTCCTTTTCTTTCCTTTCCTCTCTATGGTCCCTCCATCCTCGCTGTCTTTTACCTTCCCTCCAATCGCCAGTCTTGCCCTTGGCCGACATATCCTCGGGATTATGTGTGTGTGCGTTCGCACACGTGTGTGTGTGTGTGTGCGCGTTTCTGTGTGAGACATTCCTCAGTGTGGCCCAGGAACTACGAGCTGTCACACACTTCCTCCCTGAGGCCAGAGCCCTGAGGAGGGGGAAGGAGGAAGAGGAGGGAAGGGGAGGGGGCGGGGGCTCACTACTTGGAAATACTTTTGAAAAATGCACTCAGGTACATTAATATCTCATGCACACAGTATACATAAAAGAAGAGCCTCTGGTGAGCATGAGCACTGAAAGATTGGTGACGTGATATCATGCACACTGTCACAGAAGTCACTCTGCATTTTTAATGAGTATCATCTCACTCTTCATAGCCCACACGCCTCACATACCTACATGAAGTTCAGCTTTAATCCAGAATATTTTAATGAATGTATTGTATTATATTCACCTGGCCCAGATGTTATCGCTACTGTAGTCTAATTTTATTACTTCCTCAAATAGTAAATCACACCCAAAAGGTAAAATAGTAACTTGCAAGATGAATCTTTCATCATTAGAGTTACAGAGTGCACCTTTAAAATGCGCTCCTTTGTTTTACTGCTTTGGAGAGTTGATCATATATGGTGGTGCTCGGTTCAGCGGAGGCTTAACGATTAGGCAATGTCATATAGGAGAGGTTTAGCATTAACTCAGTGAGGTAATCCCTTTAAGATCTTAAGATCTATAGACAGAGAAGCAGACAAGAGGTATATATATATATATGGTCACTGATTTGATCTCAAAACGCAAATAGACATATTGTAAATTACAATAGACATAAAGATAATGATTTATACATGATGAAATGTAGAGATAATAGTTGATGCTTTTGTTTTTGCAAAGCCTAATGTGGATTTCTTGTGCGATTATTTGCATCTTTGATAATAATAAAATTTCTTTAATTCATGACGCTGATTACCCTGGAGGGGGGAAACTCCACTCCGGGGACACAGTCAGGTGTTGCACTGCAGATGTGGATGAGGTTGCTCTGTAGGCCAAACATTCGTTTAAGTGTTGAAGGGTCTGGCTTATAGATCCAATGGTACACCATCAATGCAACGGGCAGAAATGTGGAATATAGTGGCATAACCGACAGGTCTGACGGGAAGGTTCGATCCATACAATCGAACTTTGATTTCAAGTCATAAGCCCAAAATCACAGATTTGCCTCAAAGTACTTTACAATCTGTACAGCATCCAACATCTTTAGACCTTTGGACAAGGAATAAAGTCACCCAAAAGGGAAAAAGGGAAGTAATTCATTCAGAAAAAGCATAGAAAGTATGACTTTAACTACGGGTACAACAGGCTCATTCATTCTTTTTCTTTTGCACTAGATGGTTTTTAGATGTGTAATGCTATAGATCACTCAAAAAGCCTATATATATATTTTAGACTTTGCAATAAAAAACATTTGACACATTTTTATTAAGGGCTGCCATCAAATCCTTTATATGAAGTGAAGTGTGGGTCTCTCTCGGCCAGGCAGTGACTGACCTCTCCAGTAATTGTGTTCAGTAGTGGGGATGCAGCAGGAAGCCGCAGGCAGCGACGTGGCGACTTCCATCCCCTCCAGTTGAGCTTAACGACCACCCAACCTAATATGGTCAAAGACTCAAGAGTGAAACAGCCAGGCTCTCAGGGGTTCAAGTGCCTGACAAAGTGCTCAGGTATGCCAGCTATGGTAGCTTAGCTGCTGGAGGTCCTGCACAGGTTGGAGGTAGCACGCAGGATGGGATGTGTGTCCTTAGCCTAATTAGGGCAGTTTGAGAGGTATCGCCGTAGGAGTTGCTTGTGTGTGTGTGTGTGTGTGTGTGTGTGTGTGTGTGTGTGTGTGTGTGTGTGTGTGTGTAGGGACTAAATGTGCCTCGAGCAACGAACAGTAATGGGATTAACATTTAACCAGTGCGCTCACTCTCTGTCACACACCTGTCTAAAAAAACACCACACCAGTGAGTCAGGAAGCTGTGTGCGTGTGTGTCCCAGTAGGGGGGGGTGGGGTGGGGGGGGGGGGGTGGGGGCCCAGACTGTTGATTTACTTCATTCAACTATTACCACTCAGAGGTGGCAGGAATTCCAGAAATGAGGAAAGATTGTGTTCCGCTCCATCCACTCCGAGCCTTTCCTCTCATAAAAATGCCTGAATTAGTTGCAATAGTTGCCCAGGCCTCTCCTGTGTCATACCACATCTCACCCTTGACGGTCCACTTGTCATTCTGAGTTACGTATTCCTCCATAAAATGTTTTATGTTGTGCATGCAGGTATAAGGGTGAGGCGCAGTGCTCAGTTGGGCCGGACATGGGCTTTATACAGCAATTGATTAGTTTGTTAAAATGTCAAAGTTTGACATTTTGTGAAATATTCTCTATTTTTTTACCAAGAGTTAGATGGACATTTATCTTTGTACAGTAAATATGAAGCGACTGCCAGAAGCCAGTTAGCTTAGCACTAATCAAAAATGTATGCTAAGGGGGAAACAATTATCCCAGCTCTGTCCATGTCTGCCTACCAGTACCTCTAGAGCTTACAAATCAACACATTAACGTGTTTGATTGTTAAATTAGTACAAAAAACAAAGTGTAAATACAAGTTTTGCATCATGAACGCAGAGCATTCACACCAAACGGGAGCTAGATTATTTACCTACATTGTCTTTTGTTTAAAGTGACGATTGAATCTATGATTTAATGTGACAAAATTCCTTTCTCCATTCCAGAACAGCCCACGTATACATGTATAAATGGCCACAACTGAATCTGAAAAAAATGCATCCTGTAGATCTTTCCAGTAAGTGTAACCAAACCCCCTCTGACTTGAGTTAACTGACGCGTCTGATGACAGCTCAGTGACAACAGTGCACCCCCCCAACCCCATTCTGCCTGTGGTAATGACAGAGATGACACAGGCAGATAGACTAATGGCAGGGGAGAGAGGCAACATATTGCAGGTAGATAAATGCGATGAGTGGCAGTGAGTGAGCGGACATCCGGAGATGTACAAAGAAAAAGTGTGTGCTTTTTGTAACTTTATTTAAAAAAAAAGGTCTTCTGCTTTTATCTGAAGTAGAAAGAAGCCTCACACTTGGTTTATTTCAGGTGAAACAGAGCAGGATGATTCAGACAACATTCCTGTTTACTGTCTCCTCCAGGTGATGCTTCGGGGACGGCCGGACGATTACGAAACGCTGCCCAGATTCCCACAGCTTGATTGACAGTTTTCCTTCAGGGCCATATCTGGAACCACTTACCCCATTCTCACAAAGAGGGAAGGAGGTTCTTGGAGCTGGGTTATACAGGGTCACAGAGAGAAGGGGCCCGTTGGGTCACAACTAGGAAAGGGAACTGGTTTCTTCTTTCTTCTTTTTTTTTTTTTTTGCACATTGCTTGATGATCCCAAACTGTTTTCACCAGATCGAAACATTTTTACCTCCAAAGCTGTCTTAGCCACAGCTCTGTTGTAGTTTTCCCAGCTGGTCTTTATCTCATCTGTCGGACATGTTTTACAAGGTTAAATATTACTTTTAATGGAGAAATGCATCAGTCACGTTAACGACACGGTGTGTGGTTCTCCAGCGTTTTAATGACTAGTCCTAAAATCACTTTTTTTTTTGTTTTACTTCCACTGCTGACCCAGTTATAACACGTCCACTTTTAAATCCATCACCAAATATGAGCAGGGAAGCAAAAAGCATAACCGTATTTTCCCATTCCAACAAATATGCCAAATATCTGGGATAACTAACTAGGCCACCGTATGAAAGATGACCCTGGCGTAGTTCAGAGGAGATGCCTTTTTACCGTCTCCAATAACCAGATACGCTGATATCTTTATGCAGCAGTTTGCCATTCATTGCTCCCGTCACAAAGCACGCGGTCCCACATCAATCTGGATTGTTTTCAAAGCAGTGTTCCATAAAGAAAAGAGGAGGGGGGAGAGGGGGGGGGGGGGGAAGAGATAAAAGACAGGATCAGAGATGTACAGCGTGCTGCGCCTGCCTCTGACACTTTCATCAACCGTGTTGCGTTTCCACGCACCAGAAGGTGACAAGGGCCAGGATTTACTGACCCAGAGGCCCCTTTTGTGCTCTCCACGCTGCACTGATCCTCGCTTCCTCCCCGGCTGCATGTGTAGGCCTATAGGCTTACCTTTTTATACCCCTCTCCCTCTCCGTGTGTCTGCTGTAAATAGGCTCAATGTTACAGATGTCCTGTGTGCGAGCACAAAGGGCTCGAGGCGAAAGCACAGTGGGCGGCTGTATTCTGCGTCGGGGGGCCAGGAGAACAGGTGGAAAGAGAGCAATCGGGACACAGAAGATGATCGGATTTCCCATTAAAAAGTTCAGCAGCTCGGTGTGTGTATATATATATATATATGTGTGTGAGTGATGTGACGCACAACAGGTGAATTGAGTGGTGAGAATAGCCGCTCAGTCAAAGACATAAACTGTTACACCAGCTCGGTTTTTAAGAGCCAGTGTGGATTTTTGTTGTCCTTGTTAAAGTTTTTTGCATATTTCTCAAGGCATGAATGAAATATTTGTTCAACATCTGTGGCCAGGTCCCTAACAGGACATACCTCTGCTTGTTTTCAGGATGTCATTATCTACAAATTTGAAGTTCATTCTACTGCTGCCCTCATTGCAAGTCCCTCTGGATAACAGCTAAAAGACTCAAAAACGTGAAGTGTAAATTTAAGTTGTAAATCAAGCTGTCAGAGCGGCCAGCCAGCAGGGTGAACGAGGGCGTCCGTGGGTCCCTCGCTGTGTGGGCTGGCTGACTTGGCTGGCTGGCTGGCAGGGACAATAAGCCATACTGTTTGACCTGCTCAGTCTGTCCCACTGCCAGGCTCACGGATACTCAAACGGCTCTCTTCACTCCCCCTGACTCCACAGCTGAGAGTGAAAAATTCAAACCAAAAACGCAACGCTTCACAAATCAGGATCGGCTGCCTTCCTTTTGAAACTCTTCATTACTCGATGTTCTTCCATCTCTGTGACCGAAATAATTACCCTTTAGACAACCATGACCTTAAATAGTGAGACGAGTAATGTTTTGCTCATTCTGTGCATGATGGAAATCTCTTCTTTTCATTAAGCTATGCTGCTGGTATCACAATAGGTCTTGTGTTTGCTTCCGATTGGTCCCTCTCATGACCATAGTCACTTTTTTTCAAATAAATGTTTCCACTATTTATCACATTTTAGTATAGATAATGTTACTTCAGGGTTGTTGTGCTCTAAAATGTGAGTCAGGGAATGCTACAAGGAGATTTACTTCAAAGAAACATTCAACCAGCAATGGAAGCCGTGCGCATGGTTGTGTGGCAGCTGTGCTGTCGAAGGTGTTGAAGGTGCAAAACACAGTGATTCAAGGTGGAGCACGTGGACTATAGCTTTTATAGCCTGGAGGGCCCAGGTGAACTGCATCAAGCTTGACGATCCTCCCATGTCAATCAGAAGCTTGCTGAGGTTGGCCAGGACCGCCTCTTGAGACGGTGGGAGGGGCGTCACAGTTGAATAACACATCAACTCGTGATCTTAGCGAACATGGTGGATATATTATTGAACTAAATCAGTGGTTCTCAACCTCTTCCTGTCATGTCCTCCTTTTTGGATCCACATCCAATAACAACACTGTGGACATCAGCAACAAAACAAGCCATGTTGATAAGATTGATAGTTAAGATGCCACTATTGTTCTTTAATGTACTATACGATTGTCTATTTTTTAACCTGTATCTGTAGCTGCTGCCTTTAATTGAAACATTTTCAAAGATATTAATCAATCTCCTGCATTTCACTACTGTATTTTATTTCTTACACTGCTTTTTAGTGTTTTAATGACTGTTTGTAATGTTTCAATGAATGTTCTTAATTGTTTTTAAATCTCCTTTTCTTTTGCCTTATGTTTTGATGCTTTTAATGGTTTTATGTGAAGCACTTTGAATTACCTTGTTGTTGAAATGTGCTATACAAATAAACTTGCCTTGCCTTGCCTTACGTTACATAACACCTCCACACGTCATGCCCAAGTGTCAGTTTCGAGTTTCAGGAGGCTAATGGTGTGGTGCATGCATGTGGAGCATATGACATATGTCAGTTATATCTGATCAATCTAGGACTGTGTTTTTTTTTTTTACTGCTATGCATACAGTCCATCAATCAAGTGTAACACTGTATAATGTATGAAGAAGAAGTGAACCCAGAGGACATTTTGTTACATAATTGCTGCTGAATTCCTATGGGCACTTGCAGTGTCTCTATGGTAGCAACTAATGAGTTTCCAATGACCTTATCATACTTGCAATGGTATTTTTAGACACACAGATTAAACAAAGAAAAAATAGATCATGTGGACTTGAGTATGCTTCCACAACATATCCTTAACGTCGTGGCGTGGATGTACACAGTATTCTGTGTGCCTGTAAGTGAGAGGGAGGCGTGTGCGTGTGTTGAGAAGGGAGAGAGGAGGAGGAGGAGGATGATGAGGGGGGGCTTCATGTTTAAGCCAATAGGCGCAGAGCAGCGCTGGGGTAATTTCTCGACGCTTAAACTTGGTGCCAGAGCTGCGCAGCGCTCAAACCCTGGTGAGCGTCCTTTCCTCTCCTTCTCTTTCCACGACCATGCACTGAAAGACCGCATCCATCGAGCTGATTCAGGACTCGAAACGGCACTGAGTTGAGTTTGCTGGTTTGCAGTCAGCCCGGATGCCTCCAGAGTCGTGATTTTATTCTGATAAACGGAATATTCGAACCCGATCCCGGACCAAGTTGTTGCTTCTTCGGTGAGTGTGAATTTTGTTTTGGCCTCAGAACTATTTTCACAATAATTTATTATGTTCTAAATGTTGTAACCTTGCTGTTTGAGTGCACACAAGTCGTGTGTGGATGTAGGAGTTTTCAATAGATTTGTGATCGTAAAGAAAATGAGCAAGAAGTTTGGAAATCCAATGTACCAACGAGATTAAGGGATGGAAATGATTTGTCCCTCCATTACTTCGCGGCCAGACGCATCAAAGCGTAAAGAAAGGAGTTAGTTGAGGCTCTGTGACATGTTTTTCCTGCAGGGGGAGAGTAAAAAGTGAAACTGTGACTGACCCGGGGAAGAGGGGGGGGGGATTTTAGCTTGGAAAGTGTGTGTGCGTAAAGACGCACTTAATGGAAGGTTGCATTTTTTGGTTTCCAGATGTGTGGACTCAGCTGTTGCTTGTCACTCAGGTGGTCTCTCTCTCGGTCTGTCTACTCTTTTTCCTGGCTTCACGCACCCACTCAGTCTTTTCACGCAGCTCGTCGGAACCGCATCCGTGTTGACAGACCACAGCCCAAATCCTCACAACCATTACAAAGTGGAGCCACATTACTTCAGCACAATCAGAACAATTGACCAAGGAGGACATTTCCTCATGTACAATCATATGTCGGAGACTTAAATCTACTTTTAGAGCAGGTGTCGAACTGTTTTAAAGTGTTTGTGATCAACTTGTTCCAGATTGCGAGAGAGTCCTTCTCTCCATTTCGTTTCAGTTATCTTCTTTGTTCTGAGACACAAGTTTGTTCTGTCTCAGAATGCATAGAGGATGTACTTACATTTCACAAAGAATGTTTAAATGGGGAATATGAGTCCGATGATGGACTTTCTTCTCAGTGCTGTGCGATCTGTTTTGAAGCCAGTGGTGGCACCTAGTGGTGGGAAGGATTTGTAAAGATGCTGCAGTTATAGAAATAAGTTTTGGGCTCTTCAGAGAGTTTAAAACTTGAAGGAAGATTGTTAAAAAACCACTCAAATCTACCTTGAATTTAAAAAATCTCTATATTTTGAAGTAGTCCCTGGCAGTGCTCTCTGTTCTGCAGAGTCCCCATGCCGTGCAGTCTTGGTCCTGTAATTGAATGACAAGCTGCTGTGTGTTTAGCTGATCCAGGATGAGAGAGCAGCAGCGGATCAGGTGACTGAGGTGTATTCCCCCTCTGTGGGAGGCCAGTCAGCCAGAGTATGCTACACGTTGCTGGGGGTATACACACTGCAATGCTAAGCCTTTGTTAATGAGTATGTATCTGTGTGTGTGTGTTTCCTTGTCTGTGTGTGGTAAGCCTACTGGATGCACAGGGTCTGCGTGTCTATTACTTTGTATGCTTGTGTGCACGCATACATGTGTGTTTTTCTGTGTGTCTGCATGCCCCTGCTTATGTGTGTGTGTGTGTGTGTGTGTGTGTGTGTGTGTGTGTGTGTGTGTGTGTGAGTGTGAGTGTGAGAGAGAGAGAGAGAGAAAGAGATGGGTGTTTGGACCCAGGAGTTAAGCTGCTGTTAATTGGTCAGCCATTTGAAGCACATGGGAGAGTCAAGTCAGGCAGTAGCTGAGATGATCGGTATGCTTGGCTCGACTACTGCCCGTTATGGGACACAACATTGATTCTAAGCTTTTAATAGATGCTGAAAGGGGTCTTTTGTCTCTCTCTCTATTTCTTATAATAAATGCAACCGTGCACAGTAAATTGTATGCAGCAGTAGTTTTTGGGACATTTTTGGGAAATACACTTGTTATCTTTCTACATGTCTGTAAGCTACATGTGTAGCAAGAGCCAGCCGATTGCTTCGCTTAAAATGCTGGAAACAGAGAGAAACAGCTAGCCTGGCTCTGTTCAACGGTTATAACGCTCACTATAATTCACTCGTTATATCTTGTTCATTTAATCGAAACAAGTCTGGAGCCTTGTCATCCCCGCCACTTTCACTAGGCAACCAGCAGAGATTATAGGAAGTCACTACACCGCTGACTTTGGTTGTAGTACAAACTAAACAAACAAGGTATAAGTTATTAGTAAGGGAGCTTTAGAGGTGCTGGTAGGCAGATTAAGTTTACATTGGGCTGCAGCTTCATATTTACCATAGAGAAACAAGAGTGACATCGCTCTTCACGTCTAACTCTCGTCAAGAAAGCAAATAAGAGTACTTCCCAAACAATCCCGGGCGCTTATGTCCCCGAGTTCATGGTGAAGTTTGATGTAATATTTTTGCTAGCTTAACAAATGAGACCCAGGGTGAAAAGGTTGATTTTAGTTTAAACATGTCAGAGCGAAAAGGAGGAGGAAAATGTTCTGGCTGAGCGGGATGTGATTCATAGGGGAGGATGTGAAGGACTGGACATGTACCTTCATACAATTATGAGCCTAGCGTTGGCAGCAGAGGTGGACAGATCATGAATGCATCCTTGACTTTTTTTTTGCTGCATAGCTTCTTTTTTTTTAAGGCCCCTGCAGACTTTTTGTTTATGAACAATTTTCTAAATTGACAAGACTCGTTTTTCAGAGCAGTGTCTCTCGCGATATGTCTTCATCCTACAGTCCTTCATTTTCTCACATGCAACCCAAATTCTCATTCTCCACTGGGGGTTTGAGTGCCAGAAAGGAAATCCAGCCTGGAGATTGTTTTGCTATTGTTGGACACTCTCCTGGAAAACCTCTTTGCTCAGCGACCAAAGGGTGTTCTCGATTTAGAGCCGTTGGCTCCTCGGCCCGAAACACCTCATCTGATCACAGCAGTGAAGCCGTTTGAAGAGCTGAAGGAGATTTTCACCATTTAAAAAAAACAACATGGAGATAAATTCTGCAACTTTTGAATGGATAGCAGGTCATTTAAATCCCCGGTTAACTTATCATAATGCATTTCCCCCACCTCAATGATGAATAGGGTGCTTTATAGCAGTTTCTCACATTTACAGTGCATTATATTATGAACATGCACTAATAATACAATACGGGATACAGTATGCAGCTAGCACAGATTTATTGTGTCCCAGGGTTTTAAGTACAGATTTGCACTAGACTGCATGAATGGAAGCAATAACAAACATACACATCTATGTAAACTGTGTATGTCTGTTTGTCTGTAAAAAAAAAATAAAAAATGGCGATCTCCATCTATGAGTAAGTCAACAGTGTTCTGTCTGTGCTGTCTCCGTCAGCCTAATACCTCAGACCAACATGTGTACACACAGGCAAGTTTGTCCTGTCATACTGGAATTAATCGAGTGTGGGGTTGTGTAAATCATTCCAAACCTCAGAAAACACACACACTCACTCAAACACGCACACACACATGCCTGCCAAAGCAGCTATCCCCTGTAGATGTGTGTGAAGGGCCAAAGAGTGAAGGACCAATCGCTGAACGGGAGAAGCAGAACAGTGAACAATGGCAAACAGACAAACGGCTTTCTTGGAAGAACGGAGATTAAACGAGTCTCAAAAGTAATATTGTGAATTTTACAAGGGAACCACGCAGTTACACCAGTTATCAGCAGCATTATCACTGGTGCGATGGGATACAGTTCTGGAACCAACCTTGACCGAGCAAAACATTCCCTGGTCACAGCTGGAGTTGTTTTTTTTTTCACATTTGATAGACTAAACAATAATCAAGATATCAGTTGGAAAAAAAAATCCCAACATGCATTTTCACATGTGATGAAAATGTCTGTTCAGGTTCAGTGTCTGTCAGGTTGTTCATGTTAAAGGAAATATTGCACTATAAATGTTGAAAGAGGGGCTAATACTGTGCATGCATATTAGCCATACAGTAGCCATAAACCATGGTTATGCCGAGGGCTGTGAAGGGTGTGTGTGTGTAAATGTGTGTGTGTGTGTGTGTGTGTGTGTGTGTGTGTGTGTAGGGGGGTTGGGACGGTAGTCCTAGATGTGCGAACAGCAATCGTGATCCTTGTGCTCATTGAGTGGTTACAGACCAAACCCTGTCGGCCGCATTGGCTCCACAAGCCTGGTATTATGGTCAGCTTGTGGGGAGGAAAAAGTAAACCAGGGTTTTAGAAGAATATCAGACTCTGAGTAATGGACTCCGCGCTGTGTTAAAACTTGCATGAAATACAGTTGCCCGCAGCACTTGCTAAAGCGATGCAACACTGAGGTGTTGTTGAGAGTTCCTGACTCGTGCCTGCGAGTGAGAGTCGATTTGGCACCAACCTAATTACCCATACACACAGCTCTATTTGATGATGATTAAAGCCACTAGCGCACACAGATACACACACACACACACACACACACACCTGCCCAGACACAACTTGCCAGTCGCCAGTCACAGTAGTTAGGGAGACATTAAAGGCGATGATTATTAGATGATAATAATTAAAAGGCTTTAAAGCAGTATAGATAGAAGCACAGTCTCGTATAGAAAGACAAGATTGCCGCGCAACAACCACGTAATTATTCCTCGTCAAATGACCACCCTGAGGCGGGACACAAATGATAGCTTCCAGTTTTTGTTTTTGATTGGGAAAAACATTAAAGGTCTCCATAACAGATTCTGGTGTGTTGGGTGATACATCACTCGTACAATATTGCTGTTGTGATGTGAAAACCTCCTAATTCCAATTTTGATGATGATACTTCACAGTCTGATGTTTGGTGGTTTCAGGTGTTCAGCTCAGATGAAGGGCCACCCTTTCTAAATCCCTGGGATCATGTCAAAAAGTGCACCGCCACAGAACCAAAGACACTCCCAGTGTTAGTAAAAAGCTGACATTTTGGACATAAATGTTTTACATTTAACAATGATGTTGTTAAAACCTGGTCTTGTTCCATCCAAACGGTATAACTTGCAACTATTTGCATCATGCAAAGAATCTATTTTGAAAAAAAGGCTGGAAACAGAGGAACGGCTAGCGGTTCAGCGGTTACACCGCTCGCTATAATGAACTCGTTATATCTCGTTCATTTAATCTAAACAAGTCTGGAGTCTTGTCATCACCGTGGCCAGCCTCCTCCTTCACTAAGGCAACCAGCAGAGGCTATCTAAAAATGCTGGAAACAGAGGAACGTGTCCAAAATGTAAGTGACACCCACTCATTTTGGCATGAAATAAAGTATATTGTGGATAACGGACGCAGAAAGCAATTATTGAGCAATCGTTGGCTACAAATAGCTGTACTGAAGGGACCGAACGAGGTCAAAAACAAGGTCATTATAACTGTTCATAAATATTCCAAAATGGATATACAGGGAAACTCATTATATGTGATTCCGGGATTAAAGTGTAGGTGCATGCATCAGGAAAACATGGCTAAGCTCCTGCCGTCCCTCTTAAAATCGGTCTCATGTGTTGGGCAATTTGTTCCCGAGGCTAAGACGAGCTCCTGAGCAGAATGTCTTAACTCTGGTCTAATCAGGGACAGCCTGCTCTTTTCTTCCTCTTACCACGTTACCTTCCCTCCAATATGCATGAAGCATCAGATGGCACAGGATGTTCACATGAATCTAACTCTGTGTTTTTTTTTTCCACTGACTAATCCTCGTTAGTCTGCTTCAATAAACAGCAGCAGATGAGGTAGAGAACAATTTTGAAGTTTTGTGACAAATGTTAAGTTGCACAATTTCAGGAAGACATCCACATTAATGTCAACTCTGCTGTTGGGTGGCCGTCTGTCTCTGCAGAAGCCTCTGAGGACATGTTCCTATCTGTCAGTTTATCTCCATCTTGCCCCCACACCATCCCAAAGGAAAACTAGCCAGTTTATTCACCCAAAGGGGAAATGTCTCCATCCAATCGGATGCCACTCAGAGTCAGGAAATGGCCTTTTTGTGATAAATGCTGTGTAAATGAGGGCGGGGACAATTACAGGATCCTCACCAAATTCACCAAAAAGCTGCACATTTTCTTCAGCGCTCGTGTGAGTCCTGCTTTCAGGATGAAACGGTCATTAAAGCCGCTATGAATATTATTAAAAGTAACATTTTCATTACATTTGTTAAATGGCAAACTGTGGCTAAAAACACAACTCTAAATGAATGGCAATGTTGCTCTGTAAATACTGGATGTGTAAATAGGCAACATGTTTACCGTGTCAACTTAAAAGGTGATATGTCAGAGTTCACAGCTTCTTTCAGCTGCCCTCTCACGTGACAATTGAAATTGCATTTGTTAGTGCAGAAATCATGCCAGGCATTTGTAGATGGTACATACTCCTCAAAGGGAAAGCCTGCACTTCCTTTTAAGAGGAACACTGTCTTCTAATATAGCCATTAAACTTTGTTTTCTATGGCAAGTAGTGTATCCTTCAGCTCGGACAATTTCATCTCCAAGAAAGGGAGAATGTAACCGATACTCCCCGGTAGTGGTTAGCGAATGAAAGCTCGGGGCTTTCCAAGTGTTTGTCGCAAAACCAATGCAAACAGTGATTTGACAGCTGTCTGGGTTTCAGCGCTGTGAGATGCATTCATTTTTTCCTGCCTGAGAACGGGAGCTTAAATTGCCATTTTGCATTAATGAGGTAGTAAGTAATGTCTTTTGTGTTTACACTGATGACCTCAAAAACCAGACAGTCAACTGGGTGCTAAGGCGTTTATTATCTCTAACCAGCCACCCTTGAAATCCCACATGTGTGGGCTTGTTTGTGTATGTATCATTTGCTTGTTTCAATACATTTGTATTCATTCAGTGCTTTACACGTATCTGTGAGTGTGTGTGAAGGAGTGTGTCTGCATGTACCCGTCAGAAAAAAGCTCTCGTGAATCCCCCTCAGGGCCTTTCAGACATCTGGTTGCGGATGGGCAGCTTATATCTCCAAGTAATATGTCCAGTTAAGCCCCTGTGTGCATCATTACAGCCCTCCTCCGGCTTTGCTTGGAACTTCGCTGAAACCCTATCGTTTGGTTTAGAGGGGTACAAATATGCTGTATATCCTTTTTATACTACTTCCTCCGGTCCGTCGCCCATCTGTTGCAGATTAGTCTTCAGAGTGTGTTTAGAGAGCTGAGCCCGTCGCCGAGCGGGACAGATAGTAAACCCAGAAGGTTTTAGTCAGAACTGTCAGGTAGGTCTGAATTAACAGAGAGGCCAACTGAGGATATGGCTGGCTGAGAGGGAAAAACAAGGGGGGAGGTCGAAGGAGAGAGAGAGACTGCGAGAGGGTAAGACGGGCTCCAAAATGACACAGCGAGCCCACCAAACGGTTTGTCTGTTGTGTTTACCCATGAACCTCAGGCCCGCTACTCGAGGGTCAGTGTGGAATGCCAACAGCCGCCGCCTGGCCAAATTCAACCACAGTCCCTGGGAGAGAGGGGGGGGGGGGGGGGGGGGGGGACAAACAGCCCGCAAAATGACCAGGCACGCCACTTTCCCTGTGATACTGAGTTTATTCAAGCACGGAGCTCAAAGCGACTTTCATACGACACACAGCCTCGATATCTGTCGCCCTCGTGGCATTCCAAACCCGCCACCAAAATGTTACCATGCTGAGCTAAGCTGATATCGCTCCGCTGTTTTGTTGTCCGTCTCATTTCTATCGCTGGCTCAGTAACCCATATACAGCTGGACAAAAAGCGCCTTGGGAATCAGCTATCGGAGCTAAAAGCTATAGGGTTTCACACACACACCCTTCTCTGACACTGCGCTGCCTTGAGAACCGATGCAGGCAAACTGCAGCCCGAGTGTGACAAAGGGCCGGGGGCGGGGAACTTGGTCAAACCTGCCGTTCCAAGCTCTTGTTGTGTTTCCAATGCTTAATTATGGGAAAGCGAGGGCACTGGTTGTGTAATACACAGCCGGTTCATGCGTGTGTGTGTGCGTCTGTTCCGCTTGAATGATGCGCCATCCCTTCAGGGTTCTGTCATTAAGCCTCTGTGTGCACAACCCCAATCCCTGGCCTACATCTATCTCTTATGCACAACTCATGTGGGATTCTCTCTCTCACACACACACATGCACGCACGCACACACACGTAAAAACAGACAGCTTTCCCTTAAATGTGATGCAATACTGCTGCTTGTCTTGCATGATATGTCATCACATTCCCTCTCTTTAGTTTTCTTCATGGATTTTTATTTATTTTTTTTCAAGCAATGCTTCCATCTAGCTTGAGTGACAAAGCTCATTAAAAGCCCTGATTTATCTGTTTCCTTTGTCTGAATGTGTCATGTGACACACCAGTCAGACAGATGGATCCTTTGATTTATAGAAGGATTGCATGTAACGGCAATAAAGACGCCGCATCATTCTTTGTTCAAAGTATCATTGAGGCCAGTAAAAATAAAGTTTTTTTGTGTGCAGCTGGACTGTTTCACATATATTTTGCTGTTAAAAAGAAATGGAGAAACTTTGATTGTAGTCTTTTGGCTACCATCAAACTGTTTTTTTGTGACTTTTTCTAAAAAGAGCAGCTGGAATATTTCACCTTCTATCTTTTATTAGTTTTAGTTTTTTAGTTTTTACCAATGAAGTGAAGCAAAGCTGCAGTGAAACACATATATTTTCTGTCAACAAGAACAAGACAATCTGGTTCTTGACATTCCACATCAGTCCATCCCTCACCGCTGTTCCAGTTACAAATATCTGCCTGTTCTTTCTCTTGTTGTACTCTGTATGTGAGGCAATGTAGCCTGGGATTTTGTTCAGGCGCTTCAACACACACACACACACACACACACACACACACACACACACACACACACACACACACACACACACACACACACACACACACACACACACACACACACACACTGACTCCTTTCACATTGTTAGTTAAAGTAACCTCTGGCTTTTGTTAAAGAAGGAATGCATCGCTTACCAATATCAAATTAGTGTTGGATGGGGATGCACAAGACATGAAACAAGTCTTCCCTTTCTCTCAGACACACACACACACACACACACACACACACACACACACACACACACACACACACACACACACACACACACACACACACACACACACACACACACAGTACTATAATGGCAGGAGGTTATTTTTGTTCCTTAATAGGTATTACAGTTTTGTGATGGTGTTTCGCACTTATATCCCAGTTCCTCACTGAATGTGGTGAGAGTGTGTGAAAGTCCTCTCTTATTTCATGCAAATACATTGGTATTATAAAGGATTGTCACACTGTGGTAAGTTGAGAGTGATGCTGTTTAACATTGCTACCCATTTTATCTCTATTCATTGTTGAGAGCAAGATACAGGAGCCTCGCCTGTGTTGCAAAAAAAAGAGACTCCATTAGATTTCACAGGTAAAAGATATGCCTGCACGTCTCCAATGCAGTAGATTGGATATGTGCATCTCTTTGAAAAACATGACCAGCTACTCTCAGACCTTAGTTACCATTATTTTGAAATGCAGAGAAATAAATGTCTTCATCTATTCTTAATTGTTTTTCCACAGTGGATTATATTATATAACCCAGTTGCCTGATGAAACACTTTGTATCCAAGGGAATACTTTGGCTTGGCAAGATATTTTAGCCTACAGGGACCATCTAGGACTTGCATGCCATCAGATTCAGGTAATGACTCGTATTAAGTGAGGCAGACCCTGCCAAATCATGGAAACGAATGATAATAATGAATAACTTACCTCTAGACATGAACGTGGAGACGCCTCTGTACTGTTTTTGACAACCCCATTTAGCCCTGAAATAGCATAATTCCTCAACATAGTCTAATCAGCCTGTGAGTACTGAAGGGATTTATAGAAAATCCCCTCAAAGTTCAGAATAATGGGCTACATGTGCAGGGATATAGGCAGAACCAAAAGCACAATAAAGATCGACAGATACACATGTACAAGCTGAACAGAAGCTGCATTGAAGCAGCGATTATTTTCATTTTCCAACGATTTCTCTTAAATCCCATGCCTACTATTTTGGAAGCGAATGAATAGAACATTTAATCGCGTCTGTTGGATGCACGCTAGTGACTGAAGTCAGCTCTAGTTTCAGACGCCCCAAAGCCGAGAGATTTAATGATCTTGTGAGAGATCACAAACACTGGTCCGTGTGCAAAGGTTTCCTGTCTAGTCAAGGAGTTCACTTGTAAAGGTAATGCCAGCATGCTCGCATGCGCACAATGACAACGTGCCATGCTATCATTAGCTAATTAGCAGGAATTAACACAAAGTCCAGCTAAGTCTCATGGGAATGTCATTAGTTTTGCAGTTATTTGGTCAAAACTTAGATTTAAACCCGATAGTGTTTCTAGATTGAAAGTTGAACGCTCAGTAAGGGCATTGCTATTCATGACGGGTGGCAGGAATGTCAGTACCTATTTGTTTTTGTGTGGCAATACATCCAATAGTTGAGAATAGTAGAGTCATGTCACACAATATCTCTTGGTGGCAATAGAGGAAGAGTCAGGGATCACCGAAGTCATTAAGAGTCATTCTCCAGGCTTTCATTGCAATAGTTGTTGAAATGTTTTAGTGTGGGCCGAACCAACACCAATAATGGGCTGTCCACTTTGCATTGCACTCATAAATGGTTTAAGTCAAGTTCTGAAGC
This sequence comes from Leptoclinus maculatus, assembly GCA_032191485.1. Classification (NCBI taxonomy): domain Eukaryota; kingdom Metazoa; phylum Chordata; class Actinopteri; order Perciformes; family Stichaeidae; genus Leptoclinus; species Leptoclinus maculatus. The sequence goes on along the minus strand of JAVDOI010000019.1, from coordinate 7,000,362 downwards.
TTCCCAAACCAATCCCTATAAGCTCCCGTCACTTGACCATTTCCTGCATTTTACAGCCCTTTTATTGCTGCTCCTATTGTCCCAAAGGTGTGCAGGTAACACCCTGCAGTGGTTGACAAATCTCACAGAAGAGGGTTTTATGACAGAAACTTAAATCTCACTCGGGGCCGGGAGTGTCGGGGAATATTAACACCGAACTGGCGAGACCACTTAGCAGCACTTCGACGGACCTGATATGCGGCAGCGAGTTAGGCTGGTGGGCCTTGTTAGCGAAGGTCTAAAGATCCATTTCCTGGTGTGAAAGGCTGCTGAGAGGCGTCTGTCGGCGTCAATGGGGCTGAATGAGGCATCATAATGGATGTGAATTGAGACGTGGATCGGAGGTCTTTTTGTGAAGCAGAGATGTGTGTGTGTGTGTGTGAGCTCGTTTGACCTTTGTAAGCGGGACATTGCTGATTAGAATCAGAACGAGATAGTCCGGATACTGGTGTCTTTATCTTTATCTACTTGTAGAAAGATTTGTCTGGTGGGAGTTGGTGTGGATATATATTGACAACAAATAAGTCTGTATGACACAGGGCCATACACAGGTCTAAAAATGCAGTCAGAGAGACAGTCGTCATTCAAAAGAAGTTTCGCTTTCATAATTTGAAATGCCCCCATTGTGATTTTTTGGTGTTGTTGTCTGGGCTTGTCAGCTTTGGTTCAGCAGTGTTACTTGTTGTGTTAGGACCTTTTTCAAGATTTCTCTTGCAGCTAACATCATGAGGTGAGTATGAGGAGACAAAAGTGTGCACCGTTTGTACAGTTCATTGGGTCTCTTCCCTCTTTGCGGTGGCTGATCGTTGAGACGAGCTACAAACGTTTGTGCCTTCAGACTTGCTGGGACAACTATTCTCACGAACTAGTTCATCTCAAGCATACGCTAGCCTTTTCAAGGTGGTGGGACAGAGAACATGAATGTTGTTTCCTACTAATTATATTTAATTGCTGATAATTCATAACTCCGCCGTAACCTCCACACCCTTATATTTAACAGAATTATATGAACGTGGCGTAGCCCTGAAAGTTGCCATTGAAGGTAATAATCGTGCTGACAACTTTCAAACGTTCAACGCTCATGTTGGTTTTAATCCTGTGTAGGAGAGCTATTTGCACAATCGTATACATTTCATCTGGTATTTGCACTTTGCTACTACTTTAACATTAGGATAGGTCTCCGTGTTTTATGACGACCTGTCCTGCAACAAGTTGAGACGTGTCACTGTCCTCGTCGATTTCTGTTTTGAACAAACAGAGGGATGTCCCCACTGATATTTGCATTCTAAGGAGTCAGTTAAACCCCCTCTTTGCCTCCTGGGGATGAAACAGAGTAGTGGCAGTAGAGTCCAGGTGTGAATGGCCGTTATAAATGAAAATGCAGAAGAGAGCACGTCTGCTTAGCACAATAAAGGTTAAGAAAGGGCCAAATTACCAGTTGAGTTCTGTTCCAATAGATAGATGAAATGTGCTGCCAGAAGGAGTGAGTAAGCGTGCCGGGTATGTGTAGTCTAGACGAGGTCTTGTATTTCAAGTCTAGAGAAAGCCAGATGATCTTGTCTGAACTCCAGTCCAAAGCTTTTGCCAAAGAAAGAAAACACCACTCAGAAAGTCCTTTGAGAGACTTGATCGAAAGGTTTCTGCCCAAACTCAGTCTGACTTCACTGTGCTCAATGTTAACGAACGATACTAAATATCAGCCAAATATCAGGTTCCTCCATTAAATCAGATTCATTTATAATCAAGGTCCCATCTAAAGCAGTTGTAGCTACGGTGAAACTGTGCATTTCTGCACATTCACTGCAGTCTGCATCTTACGTTTGTATTTGTAAGCGTTTGGCTTGGGTCAAAGGTCACTGCATAAACCCTCCATTTGTTAGTTCCTGCTCCTCAGCCTCCGGCATGTGAATGAGACCAGAGTGTCATCCATTCAGCACATGTCCACTGGCTTTACAGAGGGCTGATACACGACGCCTTTGCCTTATAATGACTAAGACCCATTTAAAACCTCAGTTTATTTTGCAAAGCGAGGGACAGAAGACTAGAGGTCTACTTTTAAGCTAAGTTGTAATCCTGCTAATTTAAAAGCCAATGAATCCAAATACAAAGAATGACGTCAAAAGTCCTCTTTCCTTTGTGTTTCTTGGCTGTAAAAGAACCAAAACCAACAATAAGACTACATTTTAAAGAACTTCAGATACTTTCTGCACCCTCTCTTCTGAGAGGAAGTAGAGGAGACGGTAAGGTCAACTGTCCTCTGGTTTTCTAAAGGACCCCCGGTCTTTGGCCGCAAGCCCAGGCCCAGTCTGAAGGGCTGATATCTGCCTATTGTGTGGGATAAAGCCACTCATCCTCTGACCTGTCCTCTATTCACGCCAGAGAATTCCTCACACACTCATTGTCTGTATTCTTTTTTTTAACCCAAATTAAGTACTTGTCTGTCTCAAAAATAGAACTTTTTCCTCTCCATCCATCTGCCTGAATTATGATTTTGAGAAAACTAAATGCACATCTTTCAGAGGGTTAAAACGAGAAGCGGCTTTCACAGAGCACCGCCAAAGACCCCTGGAAAACTTGAGAGCTTTTTCTGAAAGGTTTACCCGCTGACTGGACTGCCAAGGCCTCTCTCTATCCTCTCACACAATTTGTCGGTGAAGCACATAGACAATCCCATATCTATGCACACAGAGGAATCTCTCACTCTGCTAAGCTAGCTATCTAACGGAGCTATTTCTCATTTGTAGCAGGTATTTTGGCTCGAGACAAACAGCTCTGTTGCCCTCTCTGCAAGTCACTTTGTGGGGTTGTCAAGGCACAGGGTGTCTTTGTCTGCCGGACAATTGAGTAAACTCATTTGTCATTTTAGGCTCTTTAAATGAAGCCGTTGCTGCTTTTCAGCCTTTCACAATGACGGATGGTGCCGAGCTCGTTCAAATAAATTACAACAAACTTCCCCGGGCATATCAAGTCCACTGCACTGGTTTTGAGCAACATTTCACATCTTATGTTTGGATAATGCCGGTGTCCCGTTTCTCACATGTTGCGTATCTTATTTTAGAACAAAACTCTTCACTTCCAGTTCTGCCGGATTGTCAGGAGTGTCCTGACGAGGAGTGCTCTTTGACAATGACGTCGTCGCGATTGGCTGAAGTGAGAGACGAGGACAGGGGACCCCCCCTCTCCTCTCACTCAATTCAGATCTCCAAATTAGGAAGGGGGCGGTGGTACCAGCGACGGGCTGAGCAGACAGATCCCCAGCGTGAGAATTTCCTGAGATGGATGAGGCTGACTTGGGAGGAAGCACAGTCAATATGTAACTAGGAAAACCTCCAGAAGACATGAGGAGTTTAATTTTGGAAAGAAAAATGATCAGCTCCTTTTCAATATTTCAATACCTCTAAATAATAAGGGAGAGCCGTTTGTCATGGTGTTAATTTGTTAAGACAAACACTATGCTACCAGTCCAGCACTAAACAGCAGATAGACAAAGTTAGGTAAGTGTTCAAAGTTAACCATATTAACTCCTGTTTCTGCTTCCCCCAAGTGGCTAAACAAAATCTGTTATTGTAAGTTTAAGTTAACTAATGTCCGTTTTAAAAGTACCATAATTTGCCACAGCTTTGTGCTGTGAGCCATTTTCTAAAACCAGACTTAATTGTCATCAAATAGCATATGGTAGAACCCTTTACAAAGTCTGATTTAGCTCAGATTATTGCAAAAATATTCTGTTTTGTTAATGAGCTAAAGGAGCAGCTGGGCCCAGAACACGTGCATCGCCACGTGATCTAATCAGCAGCAGAGTAGAAATTAATGTGACATTATTGGAGCAAATGACATGAGTTGCATGCAACTTGATGGACCCCTGACAGCATTTAATGACAGCGAGCGTGCAACTACGCAGTCACTTGCATTCATTTGTCTGAAGGGAAGTTAGAAAAATGAAGCTGGTGATTTTGATGCAAATAACCACAAATGTATGAAAAAAAAGCAATCAGTCGATTTATGATCTTTTACACTTTTATGCCTTTCTCAAAAAGGAAGGAAAACCCATTTTTTTATTCTAAAAAGTAAAAAGATGAGTTTGAAATTGACTCTGGTATTAATGACCACTCGTTAATTTCTTATACGGCAGCGAGTAGTCTGGCTTGTAGAATCAAAATGTTTAGAAAGAATAAGACATACTGAGAAAAAAGAGAGTGTGAGAGTAGAGTGGACATGTCATCTGGCTCTCAGGAATCCTGCAGCAGAGATGGGGGGGCTGGGTGGAGGGCTTGATGTCACTCTGGTGGAGGAAGGGGGTTTAGAGATAGGTGGGGTGTTGACTGTGAAGTGTGTGTGTGTGTGTGTGTGTGAAGTGCAATGGCAGGCGATTTGCTCTGGAGTGGGGGGGGGGGGGGAGGGAGGGGCCCGACAAGGCTTGGCTGCCCCAAGAGCGCACACACACACACACATCCACTCACTCCCACACACTCCCAGGGATCAGAGACACTCCAGATAGAGACGTCACCTCTCTGCCCTCCTCTTTTGCTCTTTGGACCTCAACATTTTGGATAGCTCCCCAGCTGCGGCGTGAGTGAAAGTTGCGTCTTTTCAGACTTTCCCCCTCACAGCTGAACGTTGACTTTCAAAAAAGCCCGAGCCGTTGGGGGAATACTTCCTGGCTTGAGTGGGATCTGGATCTGATTAGAGCTCGGATCCGTTTGAGCTTGATGCTGCAGACATGTAGCCAGAGTTGGAGCAACTGTGTGAACAGGGGGGATTGTGTAAGTGAATGAGGGCTTTATGCGAAGGCGGAAAGAAAGATGCTTTTCCTGGAGGTGAGAGGAAAATAGATGAGCTGAAACTTTGCAAAAGTGCAGAAGGATTTTGTTGAATGAAAGAGCGCTTTTGCAGCTCTGCTGTGGAAAATGCTTCCACCCAAGTTCCACCATAACTTAGATCTGTGCGTGAGAGAGGTGATCTTGCATGTGTGTAATGCTCTATTTGTGATATAGTACGTGGTGTGTGTGTGTATAGAAATATACACACTCATTATGTGTCTGTGCAGGTGGTCTCACTCAAGCTGTGTTAAGTCTCCTGGGTACCCCCTGACACCCATTTGGCCTTAAAATAACACTCTTTGCCAGTCAAAGAGCGATGACCTCGGCCTTTGAACTCTACAATTTAATGGTTTTCCTAAAGTAAATCCTGTGACGTTTAGAAAAATAGACTTCACTTTGTTTTCACTGTTTTGGTCCTCGGCAAGTGCGCAACACCTCCATATCTGTCATTTGAATTAACTGCAGATAACTAAAGCTGCAACTGCTCGACCGATTTTGATGTTTGCATAAATATCTGCTCACTGAGAGAATTTGATACACATCTGTAAAAGTCAGTAAATTAGGACGTAATTCCTTTTAGTTTGCCCGGTGTTGTGTTCTTTTAAAAATCGCACGTGTTTGACTAACCAATTCCTCGGCGAAGGAGGGCCCCCTTTAAAAGTGTCAGTTAAGCGGGGGAGGCGCACACGATTAACCGTTAGCCGGCTACATCTGGCCCGTGTTTACACAGACCCGATGTTGTGACTCTTTAAATGCCCTTTTCAAAGAGTTTCCCTTTTTAACCTCTTTAACCTTCTCCTGTCACGTCTCCGCCGTGGCCCGGGTTAGAGGAGGAATGGTTGGACATTTTGTTTTTGTTTTTCGACAAAGACAGCCATTGTGTTATTGCCAATGGGTGACATGGTGTAATGTGAGTTGCAATGTGCATTGGCTCAGGAATCCGCAGTCACCTTTTTTCCCGGCAGGAGAGCTGAAGGGCAGCGGAGAGAACAGATACCGGGGCACCAAACTAGAGCCGAAAAGATCAGATTCTTTGGTTTCAGCTTCTCAAAAAGGAGGATTTGTTGCTTTATTTTGTCAATAATGAAAATAATCGAATACCAAAGAAAAACCGTTAACTTTTTTTCTTCGTGCATAAGGTGATGTTATGATGTTCTTTGGCACATTCCTTTTGTAAAATATGACGGCTCCCATGTTGTTTAAGTCTGTGGGGATGCTGGGTGGCCCTGTGGCTTTGCGTGTTGGAAAAACCCACACGTGTCCATTAACAAATGTCATGTCTACATTTTTTTGCCGGAAATCAAACTTGCAACCATGCTGTCACCAAGAAAAAAAACAACAACAACCAGGAGCATTAATGGCCGCTTATTCTTTCACAAACTACCATTGTGCCACTAAGATAGTGGCTAAAACGTGTACTCCATCTAATTGCAGAACTTTGTGGTCTGAACTAGGTCAGTCGAGATAAAGCAGAACAGGTCAAGAAAAGCTTCTGGGTGATAACATTATCTATCCTACCATAAAACCTGATAGATTAGTCACTGAAGAACAAAGCAACAGTCAAATACCCTTTTGTTGTGTGATAAGAGCTTTGGTTTGACTTTTAACAGCATTTCTAATCTGTAAATTCAGTGTTTAGAGGCCCTGGGCTTCATTCAACTGTATGCTAATTGAGGCAATACTAATATTTCCCCAGTCGTGTTACTTTTGACTAAACAGTTTGGCGTTGGAGGCCTCAAGGGTGAGCTGTGAGGACGGACGTGACATTTCTAGGAGGATGGGGCTGCACAACGACAGCGTTTGGCTTGTGAATTTAGTTGCGGCTGACCTGTGACCTTTTGGAGGGGGCAAGATAAACATTCTTTAGAGGATCAACACATTATCGTACATTTTTAATAGGAAAAGTAGGAATGGCGAGTGAACTACGACACCTATTTATGACGTAAAGACGTGTCAAAGTACTTCCACGATCTTCAAAAATAGGCTTTCAATTTTCTATTTACATATTTTGGATCTGATAAGGGACTCTACAGAAATGATCATGACAGAGGTGGGAAAGGTCAGAAAAGGGGAAAGGTTATGATGTTTTTTATTTTTGCTAAAGGGATGATAGTCACATTTTTTTGGGAGGTCAGGGGAGGGTCTAAAATGTTTCCTTGCCCCACATTTATACTTTATTTCACTCTTTTCTTGCTAGATTTACTGTACAATAAATCCTTACATAAACATTATTACAATTGCTAATTCCACTTGGAATGTGGGATTTGGGCTACGTTAAAGTTATTGCTCCATTCACATCTTTAGCTTGAAATCAGGGTTGAATTGAGAATTGAACAACAATTATTAGGAACACTGGGGAGGGTCTTGCTTTAAAAAGAAAAGTCAAAAATAAAGTACAGCCCCCCCTCCCCACCCAAATCATTGTCATACAGTCCTTATGTATCACCTGGCACAAGCATTGATCCAAATGAATTGTAATGACTGCTCTACAGTCACGGTTAACAGGCATAATGTTTTCTCAAGATCCTAATGTCCCTCGTAGTGTGCTGCTGTGTAAAAGATCAAAACTACATGACGTTTTGAGGGCCTGTGTGAAGCTTCTGACAGTTTTTACCCAAAACAAGTTCTATTCTGGTACATATTTGCATGTCAAAGAGGCAGAGCAGGGCAGATCACAAGTGGCTTTTTCAACACCATGAGACCAAAGTGCTGTTATCAGGCTGAGGGGGGGGGCTCAAAAGAACATGGCTGCTGAGATAAGAGGGCTACTGCTGAAGGCGGGAGACACGGCGACGAGACTGATTAATCCCTATTCATGTAACAGTCCAACTGTTATCAGCTCGTGAAGAGGAAGAAAAAAAAAGCTTCATTCATGCTCCAGCAGTCTGAGTGGACACATGCAGATTGTTTTGAAGGTTGATCGTTTGTCTTTTGGAAGATTATTGCCACATTACTTAGCAATAGTGATTTCCTGCGAGTAAATCACCGCCCCAGCACAATGTGGTGGGCTGCGCTGCTTACACATGCTTCAGTACGTTGCCGCACAGTGGATAAGAGCAACAGATGTTTGGTGGATAACAGCTGGAAAGTTCTGTTGCATCACGTCAAAGCATTATAATTCAAGTTGAAAAAGAATGTGTCTTTGTAAGTACTGCTTTATGGTCGGTTGTTGAATAAGTGCACCACACTGGAAAAAGCTTGCAATGATTTTCCTTTTATATATCATCCTAAGTTTGTTTTAAGTTCCCTTTGAAGGTGGACAAGTAGTAGTTTGGGTACTTTATCAAGCATGATTCTGTAGTGGATAAACAAAGGAAGTATGACATACTACACTAATGGGATGGAAAATAACAGATATGTTATTCTTGAGTGTGACTCAAGAGGGTTGAATTGTGAAAGGATGGCCTTGTGCGTTACAGAGAAACTGTGTCCTTTCTCAACTCTTAAAATACTGCTGGGAAAAAAACAAACGATAATCTTGTTGAGAAACAGAGATTAAAACTAATTGACTGATTGCAGGCAAATACAAAATGCAGAGGGATTTATAATAAGTGCAAAAAAGACCTAAATCAGCAGTATCCCAGCCAGTGACAAGAAAAGGCAAGGTAAAAGCCAGAGCTTTGGGCATAATTAAACAGAGGAGGTATAACAAAATTAAAGGTATGTTTTATGAATTGATTCCTAAAGCCTCCCTTCTTATCCACAGCGCCCGTGTGTGATGAACCTGGAGCGCAGCGAAAGAGGGGAGCGCCCTTCTCCTCGAGGCCCGGACATGGAGCCTCGTGCTGGGGGAAAGATGGGGAAAATATCCGTGGGCTTCCAGAGGAGCTCCACCTCAGATGACGACTCTGGGTGTGCGTTGGAGGAGTATGCGTGGGTGCCACCGGGACTCAGGCCTGAGCAGGTATATAGGAGCCCTTTACATGTTTCCTCCTAAATGACTTAATTGACTTAAATGACAGCCGCCCTTTGTCTTGTCGGTGGTTGAATTTTCCTTCAGAGGATGAGAGTACAAAAATGTATGTTCACAGCATTGGGTTTTTAGTTCAAGTAACGTGTGCAGACATTCTGTTCTCTGTGCCATATTAGTAGTGAATGCTGAAGCTCAACATCTGGCTATGGATTTTTTTACACATCCATTGTATTAAAGATACACAGGTTCAGCACATCTCAGTTTGCCTCCAATATACTTTTTATGTTTTTATGGAAATCACACATCACCTACAGGATTTTGTCAGTGTTTCCTTTTCCACTGTCAGTGAGAATTAGCCCGTAACATTTCCAGTCCCTTGCCGTCTCTTGTGTGTGTGTGGAAAGATATCACAGTCGGTAACTAAATTGAGATTGACTTGTTTGCCCACCAGTATCACTGAGTAAAATGACACATATAGCAGCAGTCATTCTGATACTGATAGCACACTGCTTGCCTTCTGCTGCAACAGTTCTCTCTCATTCATGTGTACAATCTAACTGATCGTATAATGGAAAGAAAATGATAATATAGGGTCCTTCAAAAACTCTAAAATGACGAGAGCACGATACTCCCAGTGCACTAAACAAAGCTACCTATCGACTGACATGATGTAAACTCCTTCTGTCCTCTAAAGTTCATTCATCTGTCCTTCGTCCGCAGGTCCAGATGTATTTCTCCTGTCTGCCAGAGGAAAAGGTGCCGTACGTCAACAGCCCCGGAGAGAAGCACCGGATCCGACAGCTCCTCTACCAGCTGCCGCCGCATGACAACGAGGTAGAGATAGTGAGAGAGAGAGTGTCGGGGTGTGTGATCCAACAGACATGCCACCTTGTTATGACTTATAAAAGCTCCTATAGGGCCCCTCGGAGTATCTTAAAGTCTTGTAAATTTTGTCAAAATCTGATAAGTGCGTCATAGATATTGCAGCTCAGGGACGGATGAATGACAGTAAGGAGTCAAGTTCATTTTGTGAACTAGAACTAAGCTAAAGTTTTGGCACAGTCTGAAATGTTTCTGGCACTGTAATTTAAAGTGAAATGCCAGATGTTTTCATCATAGATCTCTTCCTCGTGTACCTTTTTTTAAATGACAGTTCAACTGCTTTCATTTCTTATTCTTCAGTTTACACTTCGACTGCTTTCAGTTCTAACATGCAAACGGTTAACTCAACTGCTTACGAAGCTTAAACTTGTCAGTTAAAGTGTTTGTAGGAGTACATTTATAAATGCTTTCACTAATTACACTTATACTGCTTTCGCCTGCTTTTGGCTCTTACTGTTTAACACTTCAACTCCCATAAAACATCTCACAATATGTTGCACTTGAAGACATTTCAATTTGTGTACAAAACATGACCTCAAGATAAAAAATACATAACATTTTTTATAAAATTGACAATAAGAAATGTCAAACCACACCCAGCCCTAACTAAACTATAAAGCAGCAGCTGAGTAGAGTCTTAACAATCTTGCTAGTCTTTTCTTATAAAACTAAAACAATGGCTGCATTCCCTCTTCTGGATAATAGCTTTATGGTGTGTAAACCAGCACTCCTTTCACATCTGTGTTAATAGAGTTTACATTAGGAGATATGGTGGAGGGGTTATCACCAGAGGGGAGGCGCTGGGGGCTACTGTCCGACGGAGGTGGTCTCTGTGTACACACATGGAAGGTACACAATAGTAACACTCAACACACACACACACACAGTGTTTGACTGTGCGGTTTTATGATGTTTGTCAGCAGACCTGGTGGTTGAGGGAGCAAACTGCCGGAGGATTCCTAGCGTAACTGTGGTTCGAAGGGAGAAGCACTCAGTGTGTGTGTTGTGTGTGTGTGTGTGTGTGCAAAAGGGCGAGGCAGTGAGTGTGTGTGGAGCTCACACACCGGCATCGTTTACTGTTGTTTAGAGAACAACCAAGCTAGTTGTTAGGATAGTCTTGGGTCTTTTATCTGGGCCGTCATCACCATGTCTAAACACAGAGGCAGGGTTTGTGTATTGCTCACGCCATCCTTTCAACGCAGCCTTCAGGGGAATTAGCTTTAATTAAACCCTTTTTCCAGCCATATATAGACTGCATGTCATATACTTCCCTCAAAAGTTGCAAGCAAAGATGAAAGCTGAACCACCATCCAGTAATGGGTGGAAGTGCTAAATCAACCTCTCTGGGCTTTTACTTTGTCAACTCCACTCATCTCTCTCTTTCTTTCTTTCTTGCAGGTGCGTTACTGCCATTCTCTGACGGAGGAGGAAAAGAGGGAGATCCACATGTTCAGTGCCCAGAGGAAGAGGGAGGCACTGGGGAGAGGAACACCCAAGATCCTGCCCCGAGCTCTGCACCACACCCGCTGTGAAACGGTAAGGGCCACACGTGGATACCCACGAGTAGACACACATGCATATGCACACATGGCCTTGCGTCGTTTAGTGCTCATGTAGCCAATAAGGTGAGCTAGGAGGAAACCAACTTGTGGGTCTTAAGTTATTTATATCACGAGCAGCTAACACCCACCATCCCAAACGCGTAGCAGCCCGAGGCAAAGTCCTGATTGGCTAATGCGATGGTTTTAATCACGGACATAAACCTCCTCATTAGGGCGAGAGGGGAAGCAGGGAAATTGGGAGGCTCACGCTCAAGCCGAGCGGAGAGCCAGTTCCTCGTGAGGAATTTGACAAATTTCCTGCCGCCCATCTATATCTCAGCATGACAGGCTGCAAAAAGAATTTACAGGTTAACAAGTAATTCTTGCATAGAGTCTTAAAAATCCTACTTTTTTTTTTAAGTCACAGTATGCAGCACATATTTCCACATCAACTGCAGCTCAGCGCAGTACATGCGGCATGTTTGAAAACTCTTGAACAAAGTGGATTTACAAAAGTTTGAGATGTATTCACTGGTAAAACAGAAATTGTTTAGTCTGTTAAATACATAAACAGTGTTATGTAAGCATGTACTATAAAATAAAAGTATCCTGTTTATCCTTTGTGTGGAAGGTCCAACGTTTTTAGGAATCCAAGCTATTTTTCAGTCAGCTTGTTTAAGGGAAAGAGAGACATCTTGCTCTAGGCATGCTGGTTGAAGTCATAGCTCGCTATGAACAAACAATACATGGGGAAACAATCCGAAAACTGGACCTCTGTTTCCTACTTTTGATTTGGTTAGACAAAACACTAAGTGTCATTCAAGTCATTCAAGCTGCCCTCAACCGTATTCCGGAAAAACCTCCTTTCGATGCAACAAACATAAATATTAGTGTTATGTGGCTTCCGGGAAATTGAGCCCTGACCAACGAGTAAACCACATCCTCTGCCAGGCTAGCCATGTTAATTCCCCCTGGACAGGCAGATGCAGTCTGTCATCACTCAAACACAGATGCTACCACAGTGATGCAAGGTCACACATACGCTGTAATGACACATAAGAACCCCAACAGACACACACATTCTCACACATACTGAACATGCATGTGTGTCCATATATGCTCTGCAAACACACAACCACCCGTTGACTCGCACATGTGGACGTACACGAACTGCACATGCCCATGTATTCAAAAGGATATGTCACCAAGATGTGTACATTCACACTTTGTCAGGCTCCAGTTTCCTAGTGGGGACACTTAATACCACCATATCCGAGGCCCCTGTGTGTCCACCCTGGTAATAATGGTTAACAGCTGGGCATGCTATCCCATAGCTGCCTATGGGTGTGTCATAGCTCTGCTGGGTTATATAAAGACTCGTGAGTGCACGTTCAGACATGCTCTTACGATCTCTGTGGAGTCATACGATCTTCTGACTCAGGACCAAGGCCAGTGTATTCTGTTTAAGCTTATGGGACACAAATGCTGTCCAATTCCTCAGCAACACATGAATATTTGATTACTTTGTACCAAAGGGAAAAATAAAGAAACTAATTAGTTGATTTGATTTTCCCTTTGTCCCACAACCTCTGTTGGTAAAGTAGTTATGATAAAAGTGCTAGATTTATTGCTCCTAAGTCAACCCATTCACATTTGTATTGTTATTTTGCATCTGCCCCTCATGTTAACACAAATAATTCTACTCAGTAAGACATTACAAAGATTTAATTACAGTTTCCATGTTGACAACTGTTGCTGTTTTTGTGGTATGACTGGCGTCGCTGTAGGGTTCACCGATCTGTTTTGAATGGATCATATTCCTTTGGCTCTTGCAGTATCACCTGTTGTTTGGCCTTCTTTGTTTTAGCATCAGCTGCAATTGAAACATCAGCGGATATGTGATATATTTTGAATAGTTATCTCCATAATCTTTTTTTGTTTATGTTGCATTCCAAATGTGTCACAAGCATCAACTGTACCACACGTCTATTTTTAAATGTCTTTCTCATATGTGATTGTCTCTGTATATCTCCACGGTTTCACTCTCAACGTAGCAAAGTTATCCACAGATTAATTATTAATGCATATTAAGCACGGCCATAGACTCGATGATGAACCCCTAAGCGTTGTAAGCCCCTTTGAAAAAAAAGAATCAAGTTGCCTGAAATATAAATCTCATGGATCAGCTGTTGTTTGTGTTTGATTGTTAGTGTGGCGGAGGCATCAATGGAGGGGAGATGGCAATTTTTGCCTCCAGAGCAGGGCTGGGCCCCTGCTGGCACCCAGCGTGCTTTGTGTGCACCACGTGTCAAGAGCTGCTGGTGGATCTGATATATTTCTACCAAAATGACAAGATCATCTGCGGGCGCCACCATGCTGAGCTTCTCAAACCACGATGCTCTTCTTGTGACGAGGTAAGACTCACTAGTAGTAGTAGCACTACCCACTTAATGTTTTACAATGGACCATGGCAATACCATCCATAGTCCATAGAGTTCCACAGAGCTAACAGCGGTATGTACGTTTCCCTTCAGATCATCTTTGCGGATGAGTGCACTGAAGCAGAGGGTCGTCACTGGCACATGAAGCACTTTGCCTGTTTCGAGTGCGAGACAATGCTGGGGGGGCAGCGCTACATCATGAAAGATGGCCGTCCCTACTGTACTGGCTGCTTTGAGTCGCTGTATGCAGAGTACTGCGAGGCCTGTGGTGAAAACATCGGTGAGTTATTCTTGAATGGTGCTGGTTTATTTGTTTCTCTTGGGATTAGGATAAAGAACTTTAACTTTTTATACGCAAGGTCAAGCACAAGATCTTGCTGATTCTTTGACTACTTGCGCAGAAGTACGATATCTAATAGTATGCTCCTTTTCTATCCATCCTACAATCCTTTAGGTGTTGACCATGCCCAGATGACCTATGAAGGTGTACACTGGCATGCTGCGGACCAGTGCTTCTGTTGTGCCCAGTGCAAGACCTCCTTGCTGGGCTGTCCCTTCCTGCCAAAGCAGGGTCGCATCTATTGCTCAAAGGCCTGCAGCCAGGGGGAAGACATTCAGGCCTCTGACTCGTCTGATTCTGCCTTCCAGTCTGCCCGGTCACGCGAATCACGGCGCAGTGTGCGCATGGGGAAGAGCAGCAGGCCTGCCGAACAGTGGAGACAGTCACAGCTGTTTAACCCCCCTGCCGCTGTACCTTCGTTTGATTATAAATTTGGAAATGGAGAGGGCGATGGCGATAGAGATGGAGATTGCGACATTGGTATCGTAGGGCGCAAGATGGCCCGTCTAGGTCTGGAGGAGGAGAGGTTCTGGAGGGAGCGGGAGGAGCAGGATGCTGGTGGAGAGGAGGATCCAGAGGAGTGGGCCCAGCATGAGGACTATATGACTCAGCTCCTTCTCAAGTTTGGTGACCGCGGGATGTTAAACCAACTTCAGCAGCCATCACTAAAATCTCCCAGCGCTAGCAGTGACAGAAACAGGCTAATGAGTGTCTCTGATCCCTGGCTCAAGCCTGATTCTACATCTATGGGGGTTAGCGCCTCCTCTCCCACCCCTGCTAGTCCCACCCAGAGCCAGACTTCCAATCAATCCCGAGCCAACAGCCTTAGCCCTGGATTGATGAGCAAGAAGCACCTGCCTGAAATGTACTGGGCCCAATCCCAGGACGGGTTGGGAGACTCAGCCTACGGGAGTCATCCAGGTCCTGCCAGTGCCAGAAAGATCCAAGAGCTGGAGTTGGACCAGGATCAGGACCAATCTGGGACAGGGAGACGGGCCTTCTGGCCAGACACCAGGCAGTGGTATGAAGATTCCCTTGAGTGCATCGCTGATGAGCTGAGGAAAGCCGAGCAGGGTGCTGGAGACTCCATGGACTCCCTGGCGCTCTCAAACATCACTGGTAAGGAGACTACTGGTTGCATGTATTCAGTAGAAAAATGTGCTTCTATTGAGCAGCTGTTCAAAACTTGTCTGTCCTGCTTGCTCTTTTTTAGGTGCATCAGTGGACGGAGACGGCAGGGATAGACCTATAGTCTACACACTCGCCATACAGGATCCCTCAGTGGAAGATGACTGCGAGAAGATGAGCAACATGGGAACCTTTAATTCATCTCATCTTCACCACAGTGCCAACTCTCTCAACCTAAACATGGAGAAGGTAGATGAGGAGGTAGCATTGTCAAAGAGGGGAGGCACGCCAGGAGGACACCTCTCATTGTCCCCAAATTTGGAAGGCCTCCCACCCTCCTTTGTCCATGCCCCAGCTCTGAGGAGGAGCAGGTCCCAATCCAGGCCTCCTCAGATGGTCAAGTTCTCAGAGGACACTGTGGACAATGGATACAATGATGGATTCGATGTCAATATTAGAAGGCATCCCATGAGTGAGAGGCCACAGCGGAGGGCGTACTGCCCAGAAGAGATGGGCAGAGAGAGAAGTCGTCCAACGAGCCAACATGGGCGCAGCAGGCAGCACCACCACCGGCAAGGCCACCACCACAAGAGCCGCAAAACTCGCTCGGACAACAACCTTCACATGATGCCTTTGGAGAAAGCACAGAGGCCGTATGAGCCCCAGCAGCAGGGTCTGGTAAACTCTCCATGTGGTGCCATGCTCCTACAGCATCCTGCAAACAGGCTACCCTTGCCCTACTCCCAAACCCGTTCTGACTATATGCTTCAGAGCCCAGCTCCAGGAGACCCACGAGTCGAGCATTTCATGGGTCTCTACAGAGATGAGGACGACTGTTGTTCCACTTGCTCTTCCTCATCGTCAGACTCTGAGGAGGAGGGCTATTTCCTGGGCCAGCCAATCCCTCAGCCTCGAGCGGCTGGGTGCTACTACGCTGAGGACTACCCGACAAGGGTTACAGCCCTCTCCTCCCAGAGCCATGGCTCACAGACTGGTCGCAGGAAAGGCCACCGCTCCAAAAACTGTATCATCTCTTAACAGCTCAGAGTGCATTTACATTATAACCTGCACTACACTTAGCAATAAAGTCAGATTTTCTGATTATATGACGGATCAAATCTGGGTTTAGAAAGGCAGTTTGAAGCAAACCATGTGCACGGACTGCGTATTATGCCCTAACAGAAGGTCAAGATGCATATCATATTTCAGGCAGGAATCTACTGAAAGAAGAAATCAAACTACTAAGACAGATCTGTGCAACATATAGTCAGAAAATCTCTTTTGTGTGTGTGTATGTGCAAATTTACCCCATATACTGGGTCTTATTGAATTTTAGCACTAACATGATGTATGTACTAGTACATTTGGAAGCCTGTCTTAAGACAGTGCAGACCAGAATTATGCAGAGTTGGCGACTTTTTCTTTCATTGCAGATTTTTCCCTGTTTTTTTGTTTTTTTCCATGTTTAATATTCAGTTAAAAGTTTTGCAGCAATATCTTTGTGTGCATTAAAGTGGATACTTATTGAACACAGGGGTTAAACGTAGAAAATAGAAGCAAACCAAAATATTATTTAATGCATAATAGTACAAATGATTATGTATATACTAAGTTAAGATTTTAATACTGGTATTTTTATATCCGTGGTTTTAAGAGTCGTTTCTGTCAAAGTGTATGATGGATAAAAAATAGCAGTTGTAATGGTAAACAAAACAGACCTCGTTAATATTTCATGAGAAACCAAGAAGGTGCCACTTCATAAACTGTGCTCTTCACAGTAAAGTGCCAAGTCACTCTGTAACAATGTTTATGACATATATTCGGCTATTGGTGTACAAACTATGATATGTATGGCAGTAACACCTGCATTATCCAGAATCAGCTGAACTGTTCACTACCCTTGCTCTGACATAACCAGCTAAATGCTTTATGATGTAAAGACGCTTGTAATAAATCATTTTCTCCTCAAAGTTTCAGGAATGGTTGTCCCTTTTTGCTCACATTTCTGATAATAATTTTCAAATTACATGTTGGAACCCTCAGATTGTAGTGATGTGTTTTGGGGATTTTGTAGGGCAGCATTGGGATCTATACATCATGACATGGAACTTGTACTTATGAGTACTGAATTGTGTTTATAAAACAAATTTGCTAGCTTGCATTTTGAATTTCATATAAGTAAATGAATTTGAATTTTAAAGTGAGGCATGTTGCTTCATTGTTGTAGGAGACTATACCATAATAAAATACCAAAATATAAGTATGACTGAGGGAGACAATTAAACACTAAAATGGAGTTTAATAATACCATTAAAATGATCTTTAAAATGTATTAGATTGTCTGTGATGTCAGTTGGGTATTTATGTAACGTCTGTTATTAGATCACAATAAACCAAAACATAAAGTTAACAGAAACAATCTTTACTACAACCTTGTTTCTATGTCATGAAAAATAATCAAGCCTTGTGCCAGTTTTTCTGGGAAGGAAATGAAAAGCAAAAGACAACACAATAAAAAAAAAAGTAACCAAACTGGCATTTCCAGACAGTACAAATTTATACAAGAATGTAGAACTGTAAATTTAGCAGCACCAAGTCATACATCGGACTGCTACAAAATGTACATAACTGACAACAGTACAAAAGAAAACAGTCTTATCTGGCTTTTCTTTGAGAAAAGTGTGTTCATGCTGCAGCACCGACTGTCCAATTCTCAGCAACATATTCACCAAAATAGTTTAAATAACAAAAAAACCCATGTTAACCATTTCCATGTGAGAAGTTTTATCTGGACAACATTTCACAGTGAAACAACTTTGAACATCATTTCATAATCTCCATCTTTCAAGAGGGAAAAGTAGCGTAAAAAAATGGTCTGTTTGAAATTAACACTGTTCATCCCCAAATACAATGCAACACTGCATAAATTCCATTTTGAGCTCGTCTTCAGGTCGCTGTGCTATAGTTCCAAGTCCAGCAAAAATGTATTCAAGATATCCCACCATGTTCAGAAGTCAACCCTTCCACACACACACACCGGACGGCCGACGTGTCAGTAAGACGAGCTGTGATTGACTCCCGTCTTTGAAAGTTTATGACTCGTCAGGGCTGTTGAAGGGGTGGTCGAGTCACAGACGGACGGTTCCGACTGCCGGACCACCTCGTCCAGCTCGTTGATGAAGTGTTTGAGGTCCTCCAGGCAACGTTCGCGGATCTCCCCGAGGTTCTCCCTGAGGGGAACCTGCAGCTGCTTCTCCAGGTTGGAGTCTTTAGCCACCAGCATCTTCACCACCATGCCAAATGTCTCGCAGTCTTGCCGGTACACCTGGAAGTAGATATAGGAGTTTAAAGAACAAAAAAACAAAACAAGTATAGAGGGTTTGACACACACACAGTAAACACATTTACATCCATTGGTATGCAGATTTTAAAGACGTAAGTGTCAACAGGCAGAGGTCAGAAAAAGCTCTTAAATGAGATGAAACGGTGTTTCCTTCCTGCTTAACCTGGCGCCGAGGTGTAAATACTCCAGTGTCAATGAGCCCGAGCTGATCGCTGTGGTGTCAACACACGTCGCGTAGTGCCAAAAGATAAACACTTCTCAAGTTTAATAAGGGCCCTTTATATAGGACACGGTGGCACAAGAAGCAATAAAAACCCCGCTTTAGTGGCGTCTCACAGGCTTATAACAGGTGTTAGAGGGACAATGAGGAAGATGTGCCGGAATCTTCTATTTCACACAGACTCTCAAATGTCTCATTAAACAAAAGAGGGAGCACTCGACTTCCACAGAGAAGTGGCTCAATTTGCAAAGTGCCAAAAACAGAGACTTGTTACCAGCTCATGATCCTTCACATGAGCCGACAATGAATTTCTAGGAGAGAAAATATCAGCTAAACTGATGGTAATATTTTGTATGTTAGTTTCCATTTTCTAGGAGAAGTAAAGGTCTTTCCCTCGTTTCCTGTTGACCCGCCATTATTGCCATCTAATAAAAAGGATTACAATTTCCCAACAGTAAATAAAACACACATGAGGACCTTTTCTAATTGGACAGTGTGATGCTCGGCTTCTCTACCAAGATGGCAGAGTCCACACTGACAGACCTCAGAAACCTTAATTTCCCAGTGGAGTGCTGCTCTCTCCTCTCGGTTTGCTTCCATCTGTCCTTCCTCTATTTCATGACTCATTTCCTTCCCTAGTCAGTCTCTCTGTGCCTCCTTTCGTCTTGGTCAATTCTTTTCCCCGACGAAGTGAATTAACCCGATACGAGACGACTTATTAATTTGTGCCGCAGGCCGGACACAAGGGCCCATCCAACGGCAATGTGCGGATCTGTGCGTTTACACATATGCCTCTGTGTGTGTGTGTGTGTGTGTGTGTGTGTGTGTGTGTGTGTGTGTGTGTGTGTGTGTATAATTAGGCCAAACAGGGGTGAGTTTCAGCCATTCACCGGATACCAACAGTGACTTCTGTGCTGCGGGGCTTTTCGACCTCGCTGGCTTATTTATAGCCTTTTTTTCCTCACAATGTTCCTGGAACAGAGCATGTTGGAGAAGAGGACAGATTGCAAAATGAAGATCTGCTGTCAAACTGAGTTTATGTACTTGCGATAACAAGTTGGCAACTTTCCAGAACCGGCATCAAAATATGTCCACTGTGTAAAAGCTATGGTGAACAAAAACAGTGTGAAGATTAGAACGTCTCCGAAACCATGTTCTCCTAATGTTATCGACCGCGATGAGACTTCACTGGAGATGATTTCTGCTGGATTGGATACGTTTGTGGTGAACAGTTTCAGGAAAGACTTGCTTATTGTACATGTACATCGTCATGTACATCTTCATGTACAATAAATGATCAAGTAGAACAAGTTAGAATAACAAATCTGTTCAAAAAACAAACCCCCGACAGCCCTGTGCTAAAGTTAGTACATCACCTTTTCCTATCAACCTCCTCTGGTCTCATTCAACAGCTGATAGCTTGACGACAGTGAATGTATTCATCAACTTTTCGGAGGAAGTATCCAATCAAGTGCGCTGATAACAACTTGTACGAATAAAAGGGAAAGTCGTTCCCAGATAACAATGTGCTGAAAATGTACTTCCTGTATTTAAAAACACACCCTCCCTTGTTATCCAATCAGGAAGGAAAAAAAGGCCAGAACTCGACATCGGGCGGAGTCGGTCCAGAGCCGTCCGTGCTTCTACAAAACGTCTTTAAACTGCGTTTTCAATAGAGAGTTAAAGTAAGGATTAGGGGGGGGAGCGTGTCGGCCTGCCTGGCTTCTGAAAAGAACGAGAGGGAAAGAGTCCAGTTCTGACATCTTTGTTCCTAAAAAAAAGAAAAAAGAAAAAGACTGGAACAGTCTTTGCTTTCTGTCCTCTAGCCAAACATATTTAGATTCCTCACCAAATGAAATAAAACTCCCTTTGTATCCCAGCATGTCCTGTGAGGAGTAAAACATAATACCCTTTATTGCCTCTCATGCCTTGTCGCTCACTATAACCAGTTAGTCTGTACTGCAGCCAAAGTCAACGTCGACAATGAGAGCGGCTTCAGGTTGAATTTCAGCGGACCAATTTCACTTAGCTACACAAACACACACACATACACACACACACACACACACACACACACACACACACACAGCGAGGCACTGGTATAATGCGGCCCAGCGCGATGTCTGGCCGATGACGGAAAGTTCAGCTTCTGATCCGTGAAAAGCGTAGAGACAGTCGGCGAGGAGCTACTGGACTGGAGTGTGTTTGTGTCCGTGTGTACCGAAGAGATGGCTAGACCAGATTGAGCGCAGAGAACCAAAACATCTGGCCGACACTTGTCAAGTGGCTAAACACGAGTGCCTACTGCGACTTTGTTGTTTCAGTCAGAGAAAGAATTAAGAGAGTTTAAGCTGCGCGTTTCTGGGCATGCTGGGAAAATAACACCAGCCGGCAGACAAGTGCTTACTGTATACGCTTTGCAGCGGCTGGTTAGTTTGCTCTGCCGCTTTGGCAGGTAACCAACTGTCATCTCTCGGGTTTTGATTAGTGTTTACAAGAGGTTTTAAAAAGGGTTAAAGTGTTTACCAAACAGATTTTGCGGACGGAAATATCCAGGGCAAAATGTTGCTAAACCTCTGATTTCTAACCTGGTTGTGTGTGACAGAAACAAGGCTGAATTAACTCACGGTCACGACTAAAACAAGCCAGCCTTTCATAACCACACAGACAACCTTCATGCAGGTCGGTCTGAATATCACAAAAGCCGAAGGAAAAGGGACAGGAGGTGGAAAAACGCTGATAATCATCAGTTTCTACTGACAATTCCAAAGTGAAACTTCATATCCCTGTGAAAACGGAATACACTGTTCCCTCTGGTTTTTCCATCTAATCTACTCTTTCCAGACCTTAATTTCATGACTACATCTGAAGATTACAGCAAGCGGGCACGAGTCACACAGACATAGATACATGACGAACACCTAAAAGATTCTTGACATGGGTCTTGGTCGTCCTTTCCCAAAATGCTCCCCTGTACGAAATGACCTGAAAACATGAAATAAAGCTCACACAATAGAGCTCGAGGAACGCGAGGAGGAGGAGGAGACGGGATATAAAAACGAGCCAGAAGCTGCAGCGTCAGCAACAGCGTTATAACCGCCTATAGGCTCTGTGGCGCAGCTCAACGTGAGAGCGCGGGCGGTGTGCGCTCCAGGGCAGAGCTGGCTCGGGTTTAATGGTCCCAGTAAAGCAGCGGTAGCGCTCACTGGTGCAGGAATGGCCTTCATTAGATAACTGAGCAGAGCTGGAACCTCGAGCCTCGGGGCGGTTTTTAGCTCCGTTAAGCTCTCGATTTATTGTACGCACAAATCTATACCATGCCTACGCTTTACTCGTGTTCCTGCTTTCCATTATGTGTTCCTGTAGGATGCACATTATCCTAGTGTTCTAAATCTCTGTGTGCGGGCCTTTATGAGTGTGTGTGTGTGTGTGTGTGTGTGTGTGTGTGTGTGTGTGTGCAAAGATAAGTCAAACTCAGAGGGAGAGAGTTGGGATGTTGGAGCCATGTGGGACATTAAGCTAGCGGAGGGTCTAATGAGCAATTGTTGCCGTTATGCCAGTCAGGATGGGAGATTAGCAAGAGCCACCAGGAAACTGGGGGTAGATTTAGCAACCAGCTACTTCGGCAGATAATTAACCATCATTCTGCTCCAAAACTGATGTCTGGCTGTCGATCGGTGGACTTTAGGATGTGCCCGCCACCGTGACTGGTGGACAGAGAAGTTCATTTCCTGCCTTGTTGGGAACATAATAGCCGGCTGTTCCAGTAATGCCTATCCAGTAAAATAATCCAGGTGCGAGTCAGAGAGGTCGAGGCCACCACATGTATGGGATCGTTTGCCAAAAGCGCACAGCACGGAGCCATGCGTGCACCAGGTTGACGTTTATAGAAAAGTCTTACAAATGAATAACTTGTAACGAGAGGAGTGTAAATGCAGTCGTTTGATGTTATTTTTTTTTTTACACTGAACTACTTGCTGAATCATTTCATCACTCAACAGATCGGCTGAGTGTAAACTGGAGGTTGGACAGGTACCTTCTCGATTTCCTGCGCTTTGGCCGCGATGGCCAGGGATCGCCGCTCTTGGAAGTTGTCCGGAGACGACTTCTGGCTCTCCTCGACGACCGGCGCCACCAGAGGCTCCTCTCTTTCTCCCTCTGGAGGATGGTTCTCCTCCTACGGGGAAGTAGAGGAGAGCGCGGCGTGAGTCACTGCTCAAAGGGAGGATGCAGAAAAGCATGAGGAGGAATGAGGTTTTTGAAGTGATGATTATAAAAATAACATTGATAAACATTTAAAAAGCGTACTACTACTACTGCCAAGTTGACAGAAATGACGAAGGCTAGCAATAACCCGACACAGAGAATGTGAAAGGACGTAGGTCAGCAACTTACAGCGCGCGCAGCGCTATGACCTGACCTACTGACTGTTTAAACTTTACAGGAAAGATGTGGTTGATGAGGCGTACCGAAAGGATGAAGCTGAGCTGTCAGAGCATACTGTACGCTACGTCTGCAAATAGTGCTGGAACTCCTACGAATCCATTATTCTTCGACTTAGAAGCCGCAGCTCGTATGTCGTACTCATCGCAGCAGATGTGGATCTTCATATCGTACACTGTTATCATTGCTTAGCCAAATTATGACTAAAACCTCCCGGCTTAGCGTTTGCACTTATCGCTCAATGTAAATTGTAGAATTTGATACTTCGGCCGTTTATGCATCTTAAAAGGAAATCTGGCCAGGCAAGCCATGATGATGAGCCACCTAATGGATAGATTGGAAACTCTCGTGCCCATAAGTATGAATGTGAAAAAGAGCAAAAGAAGGAGCAAGAAGGGGAGAAATGAGGCCAACTTGGATCACTGCACAATTTATTTAGCTCATTTCATGATACTATTAAGAGTTTCAAGGCCAGGGAGCAGAACTGTTCAGCCATGACTAAAGTCCACTCGTACATTACCGGGAAAACAGGCCACGGACTAAGTCACAATATCAAATCTCTAGATGAATGAGGAAAGATGTCACAAGGAAGGGGGGGGGGGGGGGGGGGGGGGGGGGGGGGTCGGGTCGGTGCATTACGCGAAGCCGAGTGTGGCGCAACTCATAAAAGCATCATCCAATTATCCCTCCGTCCAATGCTCTCCCTGAAGCTATGCTCGGGAGGAGTCCAGCGCGTACGCTTATGGATGTTTCGTCAGTGAAGGAAATATCCCCCGTCTGAGTCTTTCACGCTTTCCGACCCGGAAGGCATGTTGGACAGCGTGGCAGATAGATTTTGTGCAAACTGGACTAAAATGTCAATCAGTCGAGAAGTTATGGGTAATCTCTTTTCAATGTAAATACTAAAAATCAATAAAGGTTATTAGACCTAAAGAACTTGCTTGGTGTGGTGAACCATGAATCGAGACATTTCCCTTTGAACAATGAGCGTTAGCGTTATGGCGGCGCTATAGGAGAAGTGTGTGCGTCCCTTTGCACTGTTCGCATCACAAAAAAAATCTCTGCAATTATCTCGGGGTTGGTGAAATTCTGTAATGACAGGGACCCGGTGCCTTGTGTAGGGGATGAAACCTTCTGGCGACCTTTTCAGTTACAGGTTATGCTCTCCACCACAGCCGGAGGTGCTCTTTAGACCCCCTCCTCTGTCTGGGATGGCTCCGTGGAGCCTGCGAGTGTGTTTGTTGAATCCCCACAGCAGGCGGCGGCCAGGGGCCTTGAGTGCAAGCTTTACTGTGGGGGGGGGGGGGGGGGCACACACGGGCCTTTCATCTTGGCCAAGGTTACGGGTTTGTGCCCCCAGATCAGAGAAGAAACAATGCACCACAGGCCAGATCAAACGGCAAAACGCAGCAGTGTGTATCAGTGTGTGTGTGTGTGTGTGTGTGTGTGTGTGTGGAGGGGTGGGGCTCTAAAACTTTCATCACAGCAGTTGATTGGGCGATGGTGGGTGGTTCTTACAAAAAACAAATGCACATAAAAAGGAGGAGAGGACTATGTTTCTATTCTGCATCTTGTAATTTCTAGAGTATAAAGCAAGCGCATGGATTTACAAAAGATATCAAAGTGCCCAATATGCCACAGCTACCAGACACAGTCAGCCGTACCCTTCAACAGGAGAAGAAAAAAAAAGGAAATGATTGTTCATTGTAAACGGTGTAAACACACCCCAATGAGTTCCACAGGGAGGCTAGTCAGGGACTAAGATCCTCGGATAAAACTGGGACTCTGGCTACCGAGTTAGCCTCTTCGCTTCTGGGTGGCCGTAGCCAGATGCATTGCGCCCCAATCACATCTGATTCTATTTACACTCCTCTGCGTAGATTGGATGATATCAGCAGTTATTTGCAAAGCGGGCAGGAGGGATCTACATTCAATACCTACTCAAAACAGCAAAAGTATTTATATATTTCTTATTTAAAAGAGCACTTTAGGGAAGCACGGCTCATTCTTTCGTCGACACTTGAGCCCCTTTTCCCCCTCCATCGCTGCAAGTCCTCGTGATTGAAGTCTGCTTACAGCACAGGTAAACAAAGCATAGGCCCCGATGGCTTTTATGCTCTGCGTGAGGGCCACTTTAAAACCCATTAACATACTTGAATGGGACTAAACACTTATTAGAAGGATGGAATTTAAGAAGTTCCAGATGCATCCTGCTGTACAGTGACAAAAGGCCGGAGCCCACGATATATATATAATAAAACAGAACAGGAATGTTTGGGGCTGAATTGCTGTATTCATAATAGAACACAAAAAGCGTATATTTTCAAAAAAGAAGCGACGGCTTTGCTTGTTCGTGTCAACTTTTAAGTCAAATGTAAGCAGTTTGGTACCTTGTTCGAGGTTGCGCTGTGTGGGGAGCCCTCTCTTGACAGGCCAGGAATTTTGTCTGGAGAAATAAGAAAAAAAAAGACAAAAAAAAGAGAGTTTGACAAAGTGAGACGTGAGTGAGGTGCAAAATAACATGAGGAGAAAAAAAAAGAAAAAAAGATTTGGAGTGAGGATAAACGAGAGGAAGGAAAAAGCAGAAATTCAGTGGAAAAAGGACAATTAGTGCGTCTCGAGAGTCGGCGAGTACGAGTCTGTGGTTATCAGGGCTCTGTAACGGCTCTGTTTGGATCCAGGATCCGGATGGGTACCTAGGCTACAACATCTGGAAAAATCAAGACACAGATGGTTCGCAATCGCGCTCCAAACTAGACACAACCTCCTCTCACACGACAGTCCATCCCAAGGCTTTGCAGCCGACCAATCGAGTCTACACCAACAAACACGAGCTCTGAGCAGCCCCCCTCTATGAAACAAAAACACCCCGATGTGGAAGCTTTGGCTTCAGGAATATCCATCAGACATCCTATACCCTTCTCCCTCTTGGTCCACACACACACGACCTGGTGGCATCTTTATGAGGCCTGACAAAGTGGCAGACAGAGCGGGGAGGAAGGCTGGCTGCTGGACACATTACAGACCACTCCGCGTCTCTCCGGTTACCCAGCCTGGGAATAGGTTAAGTTTAACGAGTGTAACCTTTGTATATTTCTGAAACAAACCCGCTGCATGTAATTTCATCTCGCCCTCGTCGATTTGCAAAAAGAATCAATTGAAAGAAATGGCACAGAGGACTGTACCCCGTGTAGGAGTAGCGCTTACATTTAACGGTGACGCCACTGCCACACTTTCCAATGCAACTATTCTGAACTGTACTTACAAGTCATCCTGCTCTGAGAATAAGTCTCTTCATATCCTATAGGAAGACCAAACCGTAAGGTTAACGAGCAACCTAGCAAGAACACTCAGTGCCCCGAACGCTCCGCTATAAAACACGATCAATGATGGTAATGAAAGAGAAGGCTGGTCCTGAAGATGGTAGCAGACCTAAAGAACACTGTGCTACGTGTGCAAATAAGGAGGTAGAGATGTAGAAAACATGCAGAAAACAAAGGTTACACTAGCAGTCATGCATTTTACAGTCCAGTTAATCAAAGCTGTATCGCCGACATGCTGGGAAATTAGTTGTGTAAACTTAGCACAGGAAATGTCCGATGTCAGTAACATAAATAATTGGAATAAAATATAAACCTGCGATGCAAACAGGCATTAAAAGAGGCTGCATGTCCTAATGCCGGCACATAAGTACTTTGAAATACAGCTTTGATGTGGACCGTAAAGTCTACCGTTCCTCCACTTTGAAAGCGTTATTGCCAGACAGCGTTGTGCCTAATGACTCAGAACTGAAGGGAGAGTAATGTTCTAATCTAGAGCATCAGGGGTAACCTGCTCAGCTGGTCTGGATAATTACTTTTAAAAGCTTCATCTCGCAAGCCTAGAACTTTGAATGGCGTCCATTTACAGACCAGTGTAGGAACCATGGAGAGTGCTAACGTACCTCTACAACAGATAGTAGAAATGGTTTAGGAAGGAGGGAATCCACTACAGCAAAGTCACTACGAGGAACTAACAAATAAACAGAATTCATGATGCAACTTACTTCAGACCTGAGTGAAACAATTTCAGTGTCAAATAGGACATCGGAGTTTATTGTGGTCAATTACTCTGAGGGGTTTATATTATACTTTGTTATATTCTATATGTTTAAACTTGATTTTAAATCAATTCATTCCACCCTCCATC
This sequence comes from Leptoclinus maculatus, assembly GCA_032191485.1. Lineage (NCBI taxonomy): Eukaryota > Metazoa > Chordata > Actinopteri > Perciformes > Stichaeidae > Leptoclinus > Leptoclinus maculatus. The sequence continues at coordinate 6,973,064 of JAVDOI010000019.1, read as the reverse complement.
CTTGCATCCTTCTCGTGACTTAGTGGCCGACATCTTTTTCGAGCATAGAGACACATTTCCTTCTGACATGACAAGGATGCAAGGAGATGTGTGAGGAACGCCGCATCAGCTTACGGTCACCCAGGTCCAAGCGTGCTCACATGGCTCAATGTACAGACCCAAAGTTTCATGTCCACTCTGTTGAGGAAAGAGCGCCCCCCAGTGGTGCTCAGAAACCCCCTCTGGACCGTCCACATCTGAAAAGCCAGCCAGCCAGATTATCAGTCATGGATAAGACAGTGACATGAAGAAAAAAAAAAGGTCTTGGCAATGAATGTACATCTTTGAGGGGGGGGGGGGGGTTATGAAATTAAAACCTGATCTGTAAAGACCTAAATCATCTTTTTTTCAAATGGCCAATAAAGTAGTCATGGCTCACGTTACAACAGCTGGCAGCGACTATGAATGTTTGACAATACTAGGAAGATGAAGACAGGATGGACACGAGGGGGGTTTTAAAGAGCTCAACACTGCCTTGGGGCGGGGGGGGGGGGGGGGGGGGGGAACTCAAAGGACTCTACATACTCTTGTCTTGCTGCGAGGGAAATGGCAGCGTCTTGGCTCGGTCTGGCGAGTAGCCTCTGCTGCTGACGCTGGAGCCGGAGCGACTGTTGGGGGAACGGGCCACCTCGCGGCGCAGGGGAGAGCGCTCTCTGAGGGGGGGGAACGGGGCCACCTTCCTCCTGTAGGGGTCCTCCCTGGAAAAGCAGAGGGAAAACGAGTCACGGACCAGATGTCACAGTAAACGCAAGTCCCTTTCCTCTTTCGTGCCAACGTAGCACAACACTGCCATCTAGCATTGGGGACTACACACACACACACACACACACACACACATGCAGGTTTTCACTTCCTCTCTGACTGCAGCATTAAAAAGGCTGCGATGGCTAAGCTGTATGCAACTGGGCAATGATTGCACATGAAAGCCCTCTACAAAGATGAAGCGTGCATTCGTCCGTACCCTCGGTCCAGGTTGAGGATGGCTTGCACTAGCGTGTCTTCGCCGCTCTCTGGGAGCGATCGGGGCGGTGGGTAGATGCCCTGGTTTCGCACGTTGTGAGGAGGTGGGGCGCGGTTGCTGAGGGAATAAATACACACAAATGTCGTGGTCGGTTTGCGGATACACGCTGAACAACATGGCGACCAATACCATTTGGTCAGTTTGTATTTGACTTTATTCAAACAACCTTAAAATACCCGTGCTGTCAGGTTTATGCATTATGCACCCTTATCCCTGGTGACAATTTATTACCATGTTCTTCTTCCTTTAGCAAAAAGAAGTCTTGTGAGGCAAGTGCCAAGTATGGTTATTGACTTCACACATAACACATTACCACATAAGCGGTGGAAGTCATCCAATAGCCAGATGAGATCTAAAAATGCAGACGAAACCACTTCAGTCGCTTCGGTTCTCTGTCCGGATACTAACCCCGACTTCAAACAATATCCGGGTTGAACGCCAGTCTGGCTTTGATATCGAGGATCTACTTCTAAAATATCATGAATGCTAATGCATGAGAACACGAACAGAAAGAAAGGCGACACTTGTTGCGACTACAAGCGGATCTCCCAGAGGGTCTAAATATTCATGAGAAGCTAAAAAGGTAGATCAATGTTTAATGTGTGGCCATGAGGTCATATAATAATCAACTGTGTGGAGCATTTAGTTCATGCTTCACAATTAAAAAAAACCTTCTTTGAATGGGAAAATAAACCTGTACATGCATTGAGCAAAGCCTTTTACAAACTACCCGCCACGTCTCACTCTTAAGTGACCTCTGACCTTCACCCACACCGTCAGCCACCAATCAACAGGCCGGAACTGACCTCGGTGCCCTTTCACAACTCTAAATGTTTGCTTGGAGTGAAAGCCTTCATTTCCCCCGTCTGCCTGCTAAGAGGGGAACCTTGTGAGACGTTCTGTCCTGTTCATGTTTGGCCCCCAACCAACGGTCAATACTAATGAGGGGATTTCAGATGGAGCGATCATAAAAAGACCGCAGAGCATCGAGTATCATGGCAGGTCGAGTTATCGTGTTTCACACCTTTGTTGTTTTATATGTGAATTTCAAATCAGCAGTCAAATATTAACTCAAAAACTACTTTTGGCAGCGTCAAACAGCACAGGTGGGATGTGAAAACCTAAATCAACGTTCTCAATAACCAAGAAGGACGAGTGTTTCCCACCATGCAAATGCACCAGTAGTGTTTCATGATACTTCAGCACACCTTTATTAAAAATCACTTTAATCAAAATCAATGGCTGGATGTTTCTGTTTTCAGTTTTAATATTGAAAACAAATGAAAATAGAAGGGGGGGGGGGGGGGGGCTCACTTTGGTAACGCCTTTCATTCACAAATGGCCAGTTTTCTCCTTAATATTATTGCCATTTATGTATTTCTATGACTAGTCAACACTGTTTTATATGGTATTAAGCTGAAACTCTTAGATGACCGAGAAAAATCAGGAGCCTAAATATTTGCAATCCAATCGAGAGACACTGTTGAGCTACAACAGGTCAGCAGAGGTGGGTATGGAGCAAGGTGAGCACTTAGGGTGAGACGGGCCAATATGGGTCGGGGCAGACCTCGATTTAGAATTGCTGCTATTTATACAAAGATGAAATAGAGGCCTGCTCCTGCTGCAGCAGCGCCGCCCTTCTTAGCCTAATTAAAAAGGAGTAAAACACAGAGGACTTGTTCACAACACAAGTGCGTAGAACAACTCCCCAGCTATTCATAATGATAACATCCAAATCTAATGAGGTTCGGTATTTTTTTGGAAGAATTATCAGCTGCAGTTTACCTAAACTCCAAAGGCCGTCCTGGGTGCTGGTCTTCCCTGGGCCCTCTGTAAGGGTACTCCTCCTACACAAGGAAGAACATGTCAATCAAATGATTTGATTATGTCCTAAAATACAGGCGTTTATGGAACCTAGTTATAAATAATCAGTCTGAAGCTACGAACAATGATAGAAGTTTTGATTTTAAAAGGTTTGTGTAACTTCCATACATCGAAACTTGCCCCTGTAATAGTAGCTCAAGTATTCATGACCATCAAACTGATCAATACATCATTTTTTGGTGAATTTTAGAACGTGTCTTCAGGAAAAGTCACTTTGTTAGTTAACAAAAAACGACCGCAAAAAGGAAAGGCTTGAAAATATTTCAACATGAACCTTCAACAATAGCGCCCTCAGCTGGCCAATTATGAGTGTAGCTTTCAAACCAACAATATTAACACAACATGCAGTTGTAATATGTCTGCAGCACGCTTAAGGTGTAAATGTATGTACAGTTAGTCAGTCTGATGCATGTAGTAGTATTAATAGTATTGTTAATTAAAGCATATATGAAAAACAGGGCGCACAATGACCAAACAACAAATACTTGTGCGTGTGTGTGTGTGGTGGGTTTGTTTATCAATGTAACTCAATAGTTACTTTGTAAAGTGGAAGCTGCTAATATTTCTGACATTCAAAGCTAACTTCTTGGCCCGTGTTTAATTATGATTATCTCATTCTTGTTTCGCCCTCCTGTCATGTTTTGGTTGTATTTATGTTATTTTAATCACTTTGTTCAACTTATGTTGTTTTTAAATGTGCTCTATAAATAAACTAAACTTGAAACAAGTCTTTGGAAGTTCTCAACGACATAGTTACTTTTATGACATTTATGTTCTCACCCTCCTTGAAGGCGGAACAGCTCTGCGCTCAGCAGAGAAATGAATGTTGTCACCACCGTGGTAGCTCCTCTGTTCTTCATGATAATTTCGTGGGCCTCCTCCATTTGGAAAAAAGCGTGGACCTCCTTCGTATTCGTACCCGCCGCGGCCATATTCGTCCTCCGGCCTGCCAAAGGGGGCCCTTCTCTCCGCTGCCCCAGCTGCCCGCGGGTAAGGACCCTACCAGGATGGGTACAATATATTATATTATATATATATATATATATATATATATATATATACATCTTTTAGCCCTCTGTCACCAAATAATGTATACAGGCTGCTTGGAAGACAAATACGTCTATGTACTTGTGTTTTTATGTGCCGTCGCTATGTTCACACTCACCGGTCTCTCTGCCAAAAAGCGATCATCATACACATCTCGTATACTCCTGTCTCTCCTGTACGTCACTGCAAAAGGCAGACAGTGAGAGAAAGATGTAACGTTACGTTTTTGTACATGCAACCGTGCAGGTGTGGTTCCACAAAATAAATAATGAAAACTAGTTACTGTTTTCATCGACGGTGTGTTTGTTCATGGCAACTTCTTTAGACAGCAGTATTCCAGTAAAATACCTTATTACAAGATATGCAAGAACATAGAGTTTATATCTAATCTGATGACAAACAAGGGACTGGACAGAACTTTCCTCGAGGCATTTTGGTTTGGACCTCAGGTGTACACTGCAACAATGAATATAGAAATGCTCTGAATATTGTCAAAAATCTTGCATGCGCTATTATTTTTGTTAGATCTCTTTAGGTAGTAGTGTTGTTTCTCGTGTTGTCGTGCTAGCGTAAAACAAAACAGTGTTAAATGAGTGGACTGTAAAGGCAAAGGTTGATCACCAACTTACTTTTGGACTCAAGGGCCTCTGAGAATCGGGGTGATATAGAGAAAATACAATCTTCAACAAAATCTGTAAAAAGATTTTTGTTTTTTTAAACAGTGTCAAGGCTATACACATGGAATGAGTTGTCATGCAACTGTTTAGGAGAGAATCTCTATAATCAAGCCTATCAATCGGTTATCAGACATTTCAAAAACGTGGAAATATTGCCGTTTATATTTTCTACTTAAGATAACACAGGGAGTACTGCTGGACCATGTGATGTGACCCAACAGCTGAGCTGGCTGAGATTTCTTTCTGCAGACTAGCTTGTCGTACGGGTGACTCTACGTTTCACCAACAACACCGTATTAAACGTAACACTAGCTCGATAACACCCAGCCGATAAGTTACACAAACTACAGCAATGTGTCCTTTGATGGTGAATTAACTACCAACTGCTGTAGCTCCACGTAGAACAGACAGCTAGCGTTGCTAGTTAGCTCGCCTCCATGTATGCTGCAAACATCCGCACGTTTTATTTCATCTGAGAACAACTTAACTAATCTATGCCGACATACAAAATCACAAACAACTATATACGGCAACATATTGCATCTCCTAGATCAATACGTGTTGAATAACTCACATTAAAAGGTGCTATATTCCACGCAAATTGACAAAACAATCTCACCTTCTACTATGGTTTGGTTAGCTTAGCCTTCCCCGGTAGCTACATGTAGAACGTCTGTTTTTATTGGACGAGGAGTGAGCATACGTCATAAAGCTGCGACGTACAGATATGGCGTTTGTTTCGTTTTGCTAAACGTCAACTTCTTACAAATACACACAAATCTACGATTATAAACACATTAATATACTATACAAACGTTGGAGGCTGTGTAGGTAAGTCGTTTAATTTATTATGCTGCTTGTAGTTACGTTAAAACGTGTAACGCGACATGAATGGTGGACTTACCAAACTAGCAAAGTAGCTAGTTTGTGCATTAACCTATATTTTATGATCATTTGGCTTCTTTTTTGTCTTCCAGTGTGTCATATGCGTCCAGTATGAGCGGGGGTTTGGCACCAAGCAAAAGTACCGTGTATGTGTCGAACCTGCCATTCTCTCTTACCAACAATGATATACACAAGGTTAGTTCCTTCATCACTCCTACAACAATGTTGTAGTCAGTGTTATGAAATGTTAATAATGCTTCTATTTGGCTAAAACACAAGTGAGAGTCAAATTCCACCGTGGTCTCTGAATCCAGGCCACTTCCTTACTGAAACATAACTCTCTCATTTCAGCTATTCACCAAATATGGAAAGGTTGTAAAGTAAGTAATGTCTTTCTCATAGTTTATTTTGTGTTATTCATATCTTATAGCAACGTGTAAGCCAAACAGAGTAGTGAGTGAATAACCCACAACATTCTGTTAAAGGCTTTGAAGATTTGTAAGAGTTATATATGTTTTAAAACAGGGATTAATAACTGTGATGCTTCATGCAGGGTTACAATTGTTAAGGATAAAGATACTCGCCAGAGTAAAGGAGTAGCGTTTGTTCTCTTCCTGGACAGAGAATCGGCTCATAACTGTGCACGAGCAGTGAACAATAAACAGGTGAGTCCGTCACATTAAGACCACCAGTGTTCACGTTACTGTACGTTACCGAGCATAAAACGCTTGTGTTGTGTCTGATGTTTCTAATGTGTTTTGTCTCCCAGTTGTTTGGCAGAACAGTGAAAGCGAGCATTGCCGTAGACAATGGGCGAGCAACCGAGTTCATAAAAAGACGGAACTACACAGACAAGACTAAATGTTACGAATGTGGGGTGAGTGCAGAGTAAACATTTTATCTTGTGAGATTATTACATTTTATTGAATTTCAGTTGCAAGTATAATCTTTTTTTCTGCCCTGAATGAAAAAAAAAAAAAGTATCCCAGAGTTGTCTGACTTTGTGTGTTTTTTAAAAACATGACAGGACAGCGGTCATCTGAGCTACGCGTGCCCCAAAAACATTCTGGGAGAGAGGGAACCTCCGAAGAAGAAAGAAAAGAAAAAAAAGAAAAAGGCTGAACAACCTGAGCATGTGTACGTCTTAAATAGCTGATATTGTGAGATATTGTATATGAGATTGTGCTGTTTTCGTAATTCCTCCATCTTTTCCCTTTTTATAGTGAAGAAGAGGAAGAAGAAAGTGAAGAAGAGGGAGAGGACCCAACCTTAGATAGTCTGAGCCAAGCCATAGCTTTTCAGGTAAGTGTGTAGATATAGAAATCCAAAATAGACACCGCTATGAAAAATGCGACACTCGCTCCCCCATATAACATGCTATACTATGACCTTTTTATGATTTTCTTATACTATATTATGACATTTCTATAGCACACTATACTTTGATATTTTATGACTTTTGATATTTTAGCCGTGTTATATCTCTTCTGTCTTTTGTGAACCTCCAGCAAGCCCGTATCGAGGAAGAGGAGACGCAGAGGATGCAGGCACGTGTGTCTCAAGAGGAAGGCGCTTCAACGTCCTCAGACTCTAAGAAACCAAGGATCAAAAAGAGTGCATACTTCAGTGACGAGGAGGAGCTTAGTGACTAAGCATAATACTAATAATAATAATAATACACAAGTTGGACATCAGTTGTTTGTCAAATAGTGCTTTATTTTTTTTTAATTGTATTGTTATAGTTGGGATGCTTCCATTTATACTGATAAAATATGATTTTTATCAGACTAAGACGTTTTTTTTCTGTTTCTAGAAATACTGTAATAGTTGATTGAATGTGTGTGCTTTTTTCTATGTCAGTCAATAAAACCTTGTTTCCTACTGACAAACCAAAACAATTGTTGGTTGTTCGAGTGTTAAATGCAGAATCAGATAAAGAATCCTGAAGAAGGTAATTTACTACTTTTCTTAGCTCAATGAAATAATTGGAAATATCCATTTTTATTCATCATTGATCAATTTAGTGGTTGGATTCTTTTTTTTTACATAAAACACATTTTGTCCATAAAATGTTACGTGTTTTTCATAGTCTACTGTTGAGCATAAGGCCGTGTATTTCATATGACCATTTTTTCTACTTGGTACATTTTCAACAAGGATTAAACGACGGGCGACACTAGGATGACCAATTCTGAACTTCCTTGTGTGTGTAAATCCTAAATATTGCATCCCCATAATGCATCACGGAAGTCTAGTCGTCGGAACAGAATGAAGATCCAGTTGATATGAAAAGGTTTGTGCGTCCCTGCGGCCCCTAATCTTAGCCTTACATTTAAAAAAAAAAAGCAGAAGATGGATGAGAGTCAACGGTTCGCTTGGAAATGTGTTTCTTTGATGCTCGCTTGCGTCAGCACGCAAATAAAGCGAGGGATTCCCCGATGTTTAATGTGCTCGCTTGTGATCTAAACGGCTGCGGCATTTCTGCAGGCTGCGAGTCAAATCCAAAGATGCAGAGCTATGAGACGATTCCCAGTAGAGTGAGCCGATAAGAGCAGTTAACACATTGCTGCAGACGCAACATTATCTTCTATGGCTTTTGTTGCATTTAAGTGCTTTCGGAAATTAACAAGCTATTGCTCTCGTTACGAGGATAATGGATTTACACAGTCTATGAAACAGAGGTAATAGCTGCAAAGAAATATAATTATCTGAGATGCGACCACTAGTAGTCATATGCATTGAACGCAGTACAATCATTAATGTAACTAGTTACTGTAGGCTGTTATGTGTACAGCACGTTAATAATCCTCGTTTAAATTTTATGTTCCGTGTTTTTTTTTTTAAACATTTTTTGCATGAACCGCTATATATTTTATTCGTATTCGCAGTGAATCAATAATGTGGCAAGGACTTTTAAATCAAACAGCATGAGAAGGTGTTTTTTATAATTATTTTTCCCGATTGACGGTGTGCAAACATGGGTACATACGGCTAGCCGGCGTAAGAAACGCTTGTTAACGGGTCACGTTTGTCAAAATAACCAATTCGTATGATGTTATTAATCTCCAACACGCTCAGTTTACAGAAGTACGAGCTTACAACGGGTACCAGAAGGCGGCATATATTCATCAAGAGGAATGTCAGCCCTCGGAAGTAACCCAGCCTCTGATTGGCCAAAGCGAGTCACGTGACCCTTTCCCAAGCGGAGTTTCCACGACAGCTGGAAGCCGAGCGGCACGGGCGCATCGCTTCTTTGCTAAAATTACTGGAAATAACAAGACTTCTGCTCGTCTCACCACCTCCAGATAAACCCTGGTCTGGTATGGGCGACAAGAGGAGTCCCACAAGGTAACGACCGAGTGATTGTGTCACAGATATTCAAGCTAGGAGCGGGGAGCGGACATCGACAAGCGCACGGAAAAAAAATGGGTTTTCTCCACGGTCTCTCTCTCTCTCTCCCTCCCTCCGCTCGCTCTCTCTCTCTCTCTCTCTCACTGCATGTGTCTGTGTTCGCGTGCGGGTTGTGTGTGTGCGCGCGGGTGTTAAAACCTCATCGCCAATTACAGTGTCGGATCACAGCGCGCTTGCAGATGATTTTCCTAAATCCTATAGGCTTACCCAGATGTTTGCTATCGATAGCCTTCGTGGATGCGAGCTGAACTCACTGTTGTCTCCTCTCGCCCCCCTTCTTCTTATTCTTCTTCTCTCCCACCATCTCTTTACGATTTTTTAATTTTCTTCTCTCCCCCCCCCCCCTCCCTTTTTGTTGGTACATTTTATTGTTTTTAAAGGCCGAAGCGTCAACCGAAGCCCTCCTCCGACGAGGGGTTCTGGGACTGCAGCGTGTGCACGTACAAGAACACGGCAGAGGCTTTTAAGTGCATGATGTGTGATGTCAGGAAGGGGACGTCAACAAGGTAAGGCGATGCATATACACACCACCTTTGGTCTTTTCTGTAATGGTGGGTCCCCAAGGGGGTTCCTTGGGGGGGGGACTCAGCAGCCCCCCCCCCTCCCACCCGGAACAAAATGAGGAACAGTTTAATCCCCCCCCCCCCCCCCCCCCCCCATTCTCCCTCCCTCTAAGCAATTTGTGCATTTGTACCATGAGACAATGGATTAAGGTAATTGTATATTTCTCAGATGTTTAAAACCTCCCCACTGTTCTATATAGAATACAGACAGTTAACATAAACAAACATGGCGTGTGCTGGTTCATGTACTGTTAGTGTTTCCTGCATTTATGTTGCATGATTCTGTGCAAAGGATAAAATATATATATATTACTTTATCCGAGTGTTTTCATCAAGCTCAACATGATCATTCTGTTTGTTTCCTCCGAGCAGTGCATTAGTCTCCATGTTCTCGTTCACACTGACCTCCGTAAAATGAGGGAGAGGGACGGCTCGCTCTTTAAGCACACACACATCCATCTTGTTGCCCCGGAGATATTTGTAACAGACGAGGGGGTGGGGGGGGTACACACATAGGTACTCGAGCATACAAATACACAGCATGTAGGTACACACACACACACACACACGCACACACACAGGCTGGTATTTTGTCCTGACATCAGTGATTTGAGGCAGGAAATGACTGTTATTCCTGAGTGGCGGTCATTATCAGGATGAAAACACAACAAAGGGTGAAGGAGAGGAAGTGTAGCCGTTAGCTCTGGCTATGGGAAACAGTGTGTGTGTGTGTGTGTTGTAACCTGATCTTCCTCTTTAATGTGTCCTCTCCTGCGTTTGCACAACTTTCCCAATGATTTAACTACAACAATAACACATTGGCGCAGTCGTCCGCTTTGGTGCCTTTTCATAATTGTGGTATTTCTTGTGTCGGTGCATGTACTCATTCGCCCGTGTGTGCACTTGAGTGCATGAGTGTGGGAGGGCTTGTTGTGAAAGGAGGTTGTCAGAGCAGCTGCCAGACAGACAGCCATAGCTCATTACTATGCAACAGCTTAATCAGCCCGCTGTCATCGGAGACACACACATACACACACACACACACACACACACACACACACACACACACACACACACACACACACACACACACACACTCGCGTACAGATGCACTCAACATGCAAATTTTACACACGACTGCCTGCGTGTTCGTACGCAAGCACACACATTCTTAATACGCGCAAGTATAATCGCTCACGCAAACAAAGCGATTGAGCAGCAGACATACTGTTGTCATAGAGTTCAGCTTATTGCGGTTGAGCGTTGATTGTTGAGAGGACACTCCAGGGACTGTGTGTGTGTGTGTGTGCGCTTCCATAAAAGCAAAGCGGCCCGCAGCTTTGCCAAGAACCTGTCTGGATCCTCACGTCACCAAAAGCTGTGACATTCTTTGTCTCCTCCATCTGGGCATTTTTTGTGGAAGTTGGCAAGGGACCCGCAGACAAATTTAGAAAACGTCCGTGAGAAGGTCTTATTTCATGTCAAAAACTCACTTGTCTTCCCAACTGCAGTGCTGCAGAAATGTAGTAGTCGTGTTTGTTATGCTTTTTTTTCCCACCCCCAGAAGGCCGTAACGCAGGCTAACACTGCAGCAAAATGGCCACACGGGTGGTCGCAGCTGTTAGCGGCCGAACACAACAGACAAGTGGACGTCTCGGCGAGCGAGCCAAAAAAAGGTGGCAAAAGGGCGTACGGCACGCGGAATATAAATGTGGGACGAATCCCCTCGCTGGTTACCAAACAAGCATGACTGAGCAATTACCGCCAAGTGACGAATTAATGCTCGACACGGGGCGATGAGTGTCCACCGGTTGGAAGAGGCGTCCCACAGCCAGAAGGTCACAGTGTGGGCTCTGTGGAAAGTGGCTTCAAATCAACTTATCACCGGTTGACACTTTTTCCCTGACAGGATGTGCAAGTACTAGAGATGATGGGCAACAAAAGTAACATTTCAGGGGCAAGGTAGAGCAATATTTGTAGCTAGCCGTCGAGAGATGAGTGTTTTATGAAGGTGGGGGTTTAGCGGATCTCGCCGCCTAGCTGCCTCTGATGCGGAGAGATGATCTACTGCAGGGCCCCAAAGCTGGCGGCTGATTGAAAGCACGTCGCCGAGGCTGCGAGTTTGACTGAAGACGGGGGGATACATCAGCAGAATTGGACTGGCTTATCGGAGGAGGTGCAGTGAAACGGGAGGGAGAGAGAGAGAGAGAGAGAGAAAAGGGAGAACCGGCTGACGTTCCGCTAAATCTGTCAGCGGGCTCGGAAAAGTTGTGCGGCTAGGGAGTCGAATTTTGAGGAAAACGCGAGCGGGACCCTGTTTAAATATTCTCTCTGCGCCTAGGTTTTGGGAAAGAGAATGCACGCTGGCTGCAAACCTGATGCATTTGTGCAGATTGGTATGGAATACTGTGTTGTTTTTCAAGCTGCTATAGCTCACAGTATCTAATTAAAGCCGCCTTTTTAGAGGAGCTTTTTGATCACAACGCATCGCGCAGTCCTCATTACCTTAAAAACTTTGCCGTGAAGGGATCGTTTCATCTCCCGGCGACTCTCTGGGCTCAGTCCCAGCCTTTTGAAACGCTGCAGCGCGACAGATGAAAGTCACAGAACGGCGGTGTGGCGCTTAAAAAAAAAAGGAGGCCGTTTCGATAAGTGCAAGGTCACAGGTTTGATTCCTACAACGGCCTTAAAAAACAGGCAGAGCTTCCAATTGAGCAAGACAACGAAGGCCTCTCAGTGAAACCCCATTGTCCTGGATGTCGGTGTCACCTTTAAAAACAACAACGATGTTTAAAGATGGAAGACGAGGCATGTTTCACAGTTAATGCCCCGCCGTCTGGCGTGCGGTACAGCTTGAATAAGCCGAAGATGTCCTGTGCAGTGGTGCTGACAGACGGTAGGATTTGGCCGAGGACGTGTGTTTAGGTTTGGGTTTAACAGCTGAGTGTAATAGAGCACTGTGTGTGTGTGTGTGTGTGAGACCTTCTCCTGTGTCGGGCCTGCACCACCTGCATCTGCTGTTCACCGAGCTGAGCTCTGACAGGTCAGGCCCGCCAGGGAAACAGTGTGTGTGTGTGTGTGTGCTGCGTGTTCAGCAGCATTATATTTCTGCAGGTCAGGACAGTGAGCTTGATCATGTTCCGATTAGTCCTCTTTCTCTCTCTCTGCCTCAGGCCCTCTTGTTTGTGTTCACATTCACTCTCCTCTCTCTCAGCTATTCCTGCTTGTTCTCTCTCTCTCTCGCTCTCTCTCTCTGCGTCTCTTTCCAGGAGTTGAACTTACCGTAAGGCGTCTCTCGATGACAGGTTGAGTGATGTGCGCGTTTTGTCAGCTCCGCCTAAACAAGCACCAGCCATTCTGGTCGGCTTACAACCTGTCAGCATCTGGCTGCTTGGTTGTCGGTTCGTCGTCGTCCTCCGCACCGGCTCGCCCTCACGGGTCATGTTCAGTGTGCACACAACACACACACGCACACACACAAAAGAAATCAGGCTGTAATTGTTCGAGTGGCTTAATTGTTGTTGATCTACCTTTTTAAATAAACGTAGCTCGGAGTATCTTCTTGCCTCACCATTTAGTCAAAAAAATGACCTGCAAATCGGCCAAAACCCCAAAGATATTCAGTTTACAAGCGTATACAAATGAGTCGAAAATCTTCATTTTCTGGAACTTGTAGCCTGCGGAATTTTAGGCATTATCCCAAAAAGAAGACGGTGATTAATCACATGCAAACAAGATAAAAGGAATTAAATGCTATCACCAAAATCATAAAGCAGTCCAGCGAAAAAAAGATCCAAATTGTGATGTAGATATTTGTAATACAATTGTTGCCATTTCGAAGCTTCTGCTTGAACTTTTGTAATCAAGCCGGTGATCAGTTGTTGCACATATCCATTATAAATATGAGATACTGATCAGCTGCTGGGGCCATCTAATTATGGGAAACCGTGTCCCGAGTTGCATAGACTAAGTTTATCTTTAAAGTGGATGGGGTGGGGGTCTAAATGCAATACAATGAAAGGATTGATTATCTCTCTTTTCTATCTGTTTATTCTCTAAGAAGTAGCTGCCTCGGTAAAAATGCGAGCAACTGCCATGGAATACTAAAATACATTTAAAATGCTGCCTGAAGGACAATGTATCCGTTTGAAATGCAGAGAATAAAGTGTGAATTAGCTGTACTTCCACGTTGTTCCACTCACTGCCTGTGCATTATATATATATATATACACACACACACTGCACAGACTTACGAGAATGCAGTTTCATTTTGGCAATCAAATTAATTACCCATTTCTTACATCTCTGTTATGGGTTATCCGCTTCCTAGCTTCCCACCTCCACACCTTTTTTACAGGGTCATTCTTCCGTTTTTTTGGAATAGTCAAATGATTGATACAACAACTGCGTATCGCCAAATCGGTGTTTGATCGTCCCATTTAAATGATTACAACCTCTTATAAGTCACACACAGTCGGCTCGGTCATGTGGGCTCCTCCTGGTTATAGCGCCCCGCACGGCATACAAACACCCGAGTGTACACTGGGGACAATGAAGCTGGCTGTTATCACGTCACCGTGGCTCAAGATTATGGCTACGTGATAAGCCTGTAATTACACTGGTGACACTGATGCATGACATGCTGCTTCTCTCTGTGTGTGTGTGTGTGTGTGCGTGTGTGCGTGTGTGTGTGTGTGTGTGTCTGTGTCTGTTTGTGCAGGCGGGCCTGTGTGTGAGAGAGGAGAATGTGGTGTAGTGTGTGGCTAGCGGGCTGTAGAAGGTGTCATAAACCACATGAACGGGGCGGGCCATCTGTCTCTCTCTTCCCCCCACACACACACACACACACACATGCATGGTGGTAGCATGTACAGGCAGGGAGAGACATTAATCATCGGGTTGGAGGGGCTCCCAGGAGCAGCCTACGACCCGCTGATAGGACGCACACCACCTCGATTGAGAGTGCTCAACAGGGCATAAAATAAGCTATTTCACAACGATCTTACAATCATCGCAGAACAGCGAGACGAGATTTTGTTTATCGCAGCACACTCCCGCGCTTATTTGCAGTCCATCAGAACGTCCCGCGGGGCTGTTTGCTCATCACGCGGTGTACTCGACAAATGTTAGCGGGCAGGCTAACATCAGCAGAATTCTGCACCGCCGTCAAATTCAATATGCAGCGCGTCACCAGTTCCAACGTTTTCATAAAGAGTAAAATGACTGGAATAATGGCCAGAGCTGTAAAGATATTTAGACATAAAAGTCCAAAAACTATGAAGGCTTTCGCCTAAAGACTGCCATCGCGTTCAAAGCAGGAACATTTGGGTCCGTGCTTTGTGTGCTTTGGTAGAAAGTAGTTCTGAATCAGAGAATTGTGAGTAGGCTTGTAGGTATATTTGGAAAAAGATGACGCACATCAGATTTCAAAGTGGAATCTTAGGCCGCAAAAGCCTATTGTTGCTGTCCAGTGAATGTCAACGTGTCTCCAAAATGCTTCATCACAAAGCTGAAAACAGGACGTGTTTTATTAATTATAAGTGTGAGTATTAGTCGTCTTTTTACAAAGGTTATTTGGCCTCATCTATAAACAGATTCTGGCTCACACACACACACACACACACACACACACACACACACACACACACACACACACACACACACACACACACACACACACACACACACACACACACACACACACACCGTCGGTGTTAACTGCTCAGTCTCTGTGAGCTGTGGTGTTGATGACCCGTTTGTCCGCTGATGGCACAAACTTGACGGTCAAACCTGAATTTGCTAATGTGACCAAATCAGGAGGGGAGACAGTTTTTTGTTTTTTTTGCTGTGTTGGTTCTTCCAATGCTTTGGTTCTTGTTGGTGGAGGAGTGTGAGGTCAGCGGGTACATAGAGAGGGAGAGATAGCGATAGACTGTGTGTGTGTGTCTGTGTGTGTCTGTGACATATTTGCAAAGGGGTCAGCCAGAGTTTCCCCGTCAGTGAAATGTGTGTGTGTGTGGGATCAGTTGCAGCGTTTGTACTTTCCAGCTCCTCCACAGGATGAGTTTGTCTCTGTGAAAAGCTAAATTCTTCTTAATTATTATCCGTCTTGTTTTAATCTAAAGCAAAGAGACAAGATGGCGGAGCGGTTTGCACTCACGCGTTTGGAAATTTGATAATGGTCTTAATCGAAGTAATGAAACTTGAGCGGAAGCGATGGACCAACAAACGCGCCAGTATAGAGAGACTACACGGTCCTCTTGACTACATTATTAAAAGAAAAAGACATTGCTATTTCCTTTTCAAGGAAATGGAATTCGGCGCGTTTAAAGCCCGTCTCGTAACGTCCTAATTTCCCAGTGTGGGACTCCATTAGACACACAGAATAGATGGCCCGAGCGGAGCAAAATATCGATCGGAACAACAGTTCCAACACGCAGTATTAATGTCAGAAAGAATAGGCCGTTACATTAGGCACAGAAATTCCTGTTGGAATCAATAAACACAAACACAAACACACACACACACACACAGCTTCCAGATGGAGGCCAGTAGCGAAGGGGCTAAGTGCTAAGATAATAACCATTTGATTGGGTTAACAGAGGCAGTTCTGTTTAGGCCTGCGTGCTTTGCCTCGCGGAGCGTTATTAGCTCGTCTCCTCTTTCACCTCCAGGGTTATTGAGCCGGCTCTATTAGTGAGAATCTACTTCATTGTTACACACGGAAGAAGATGGGACGCACGAGTGGTGTTTATACTTGGCCCACGATCGCTCTCAGGCACAGCCAGTCCTTTCCTTTTCTTTTCTTTTTTTTAAATAGAAAAAGAGCATAATTAGCCTCAGGTGATGGCACATCAAGCCAAACACACAGTGCGCATTAATGAGAGACGGAGACGGCAGTAATTCAGCTGTTCAGCGCGCGCATACAGTAAATCACAGGGAACCACAGAAGCGCATAATGAAATCATGAATCAAAAAGGGGGTTATGAAACGAGGCAGCCGGTCGTCTTGTTTTTTATTTTATTTGGTAGAATGTGGCCCTGGGGGGGGCGGGATGGTCCAGTCTGTTGTGACAGACATTTCTTCATTGTATTGGTCGTGAGGGTGCCGCAAATTTCTCTTTCGCTGGGACTTTTTGAGAGGTCTCTGCTTTTTTTTTTTATTTAAAAAAAAAAAAAAAGTCCAAAAAAAATAGTGTCAGCAGTTCTGCAGCGCCGCGCTGACAAGACAGACATATTAGAGGATCTCGACATCGCCTCCCTATCAGACGGTTATGTAGGCCAAGAGACCCATTTGCATTTCGCTCTAGCCCTTCGCTAGCATCGCTGCATGTTCTGTGAAGGCAGCGATAACTCCGGAAAGAAGAAGAAGAAGAAGAAGGGAAAAAAAACTGACTCTGGGAGAGGCTCTTTGAAGCTGGGCCCCAATTTAGGTCATCCCAGAATGGTGAAACAACAGCTTTGCCCTTAGAACAAGACAGCAGACCAGCAGCTCTGGCTTCTGTATCTCCTCTTAGTAAAATGGGGTAGAAGCCTCTAAATTAAGCTAAATAGGCCACCGAGGCTCTTTTGGGTAAAGAAAAACGTGGCGCTTTGCACAGCAACACTTGGCCAAATGCTCACACTAATTCTGTAGATGGATTTTGTGAAGTACACTTGGTACTGCGTTTCACCCCTTAAACTGAATTTGCATTTTACCCGTATGCTGTATTTGCATGAGCTATGTGCAAAAAAAAAGGACTTTTTTTGAAGCACCTGGAGGCCAATGTTTTGTAATTGCAATACTTTTTGGAAGGGTTCACACACAGGTTAGTGCACTTGAGCGGCGCTGCTGTGCCGTGTTACCGGCAGTAGGAGAGAATCGATACAAAAACAAGCTTGCTTTCTCGCAGAAATACTCCACGAGCGGTTTGTTCAAAGCGTACATTTCACAGAATTTGTTTTCCCGTGTAAATTTTTTTGCTCGAATTACAAACAGGAGTGCTCAACGGGGCTCAGAAAACACACTGTGCTCTTGTGCTGTTCCCATCATGCCCTCATGCTTCATCTGTGTGTGTGTGTGTGTGCATACATGTGCACAGTCTCGTGCATGTGCCTCAATATGCCTCGGTGTTTGTGTTCGATTGCATTCATAAAAAAGCATACATACGTTCTCATGTGCACCCATTCTATATTTGTACACACCAGTTTGGCTTTTGGGTGCGGTATGCGCGTGCTGTGGTGTGTGTGTATAGGTGCATTCATACATATAACTGTGTGTGTGTGTGTGTGTGTGTGTGTGTGTCTGTGCATGCAAAAATCAGCCGCTAGATGTGGAGGCTCTCTCAACAGATGGCCTTTTCAACACACTCGCCTCTCAGCTAGGGCTCTTGCCAGCCCCCCCCCCCCCAAAAAACACACATACACACCCTCACACACACACACACACTCTCTCTCTCTCCTGCACAGAAATACGATCGCAGCCTTCATGCATGCAAACTGTTGCCAAACCAATTGCATAATGTATCATTTTTTGAGGCAGCAGGCACTCACGGAGGATGGAAATGCGACTGCGAGGAGGAACATTTAGTGAACCGTGTTCCACATTCTACTTCATATTGGATTCTCCTTTTTAACATTCTGCAAGAGCTTGTGTGTAAAGATGCATCATCCTCGCTTATCGGGCAAGCATTGCCGTCAGCGAACACTGGTTTTCTGTCATCAATAACAGATGACAGAGGCTTTTGATGCGAGGCAGTTAAAAGATTAAGTTGGGTTTTTGTATGCGATCTATAAATCAAAAACAATCTTAAAAACCATCATCGAAAAATATGAATTAGTCGACGAAGGATCGAAAACCGCGGTTGGCAGTTCACGCCCTTCGCCTGGAGATAAAAGACACAAAGACTCCTGTGAGGTTTGGACATTCCACATTAGAGGAAGACATTTTGGGTGTGACCTTTTTAATAATGATAATATTGTGTCACACCGTGCTTGACGTCAGATCTAATCTCTCCTTCACATACAGTCTCACAGAATCCTGTCTGTTTCATAAAAGCAAGTCGGATTGCCAAAGCAGATCTCAGCTCGTCAATGTTTACCCTCTGAGCCCTTTAAAAACAAGCCTGTGCAGGTAATACCACATATCTCACAGATGGCTGAATCCCGGGAGGGGGGGGGGGGGGGGGGGGGGGGGGGGT